>JAECWX010000169.1:0-10639 GCA_018151165.1 Drosophila arawakana | reverse complement strand
TATTTGCAGCTTGAAATTGTTTGCACCCAAATTGTTTGCAGCAAATTGTTTGCAGAAAATTGTGTTTGCAAATTTGTTTGCAGCAAAATTGTTTATAGCAAATTTGTTTGCAGCATATTGTTTGCAGAAAATTATTTGCACCAAATTGTTTGCAGCAAGTTGTTTGCAGCAAATTGTTTGTGCAAATTTGTTTGCAGCAAATTGTTTGTAACAAATTTGTTTGCAGCAAATTGTTGTTTGGCAAATTGTTTGCAGCAAATTTGTTTGCAGCAAATTTGTTTGCACCAAATTGTTGCAGTAAATTAATTGGAGCAAATTGTTTTAAGAAAATCTAATTCAGCAAATTGTTTGCAGCAAATTGTTTGCAGCAAAGTTTGTTTGTTAGCAAATTGTTTGCAGCAAATTGTTTGCAGCAAATTGTTTATGGCAAATTGTTTGCAGCAAATTATTTGCAGCAAATTGTTTGCAGAAAATTGTTTGCAGCCAAATTGTTTGCAGCAAAAATGTTTGCAGCAAATTGTTTTTTAGCAAATTGTTTGCAGCAAATTGATTGCCGCACAAAAACAAATTGTTTGTAGCAAATTGTTTGTAGCAAATTGATTTCAGCAAATTGTTTGCAGCAAATTGTTTGGTAGCAAATTGTTTTGCAGCAAATTGTTTTGTAGCAAATTGTTTGCAGCAAATTGTTTGCAGCAAATTTATTTGCAGCAAATTGTTTTGCAACAAATTGTTTGCAGCAAAGTTGTTTGCAGCAAATTGTTTGTAGCAAATTGTTTGCAGCGAATTTGTTTACAACAATTGTTTGCAGCAAATTGTTTGTTCAGCAAATTGTTTGCAGCAAATTGTTTGCAGCAAATTGTTTGCAGCAAATTTGTTTGCAGCAAATTGTTTACAGCAAATTGTTTGTAGCTAAACTGTTTGACAAAATTGTTTGCAGCAAATTGTTTGCAGCAAATTGTTTGCATCAAATTGTTTGCAGCAAATTGTTTTAGCAAATTGTTTGTAGCAAATTGTTTGCAAGGAAATTTGTTTGCAGCAAATTGTTTGCAGCAAATTTGTTTTAAGCAAATTGTTTGCACCAAATTGTTTGCAACAAATTGTTTGCAGCAAATTGTTTGCAGCAAATTTTTTTGTAGCAAAATTGTTTTAGCAAAGTGTTTGCAGCAAATTGTTTGCAAAAATTATTTGCAGCAAATTGTTTGCAACAAAATTGTTTGCAGCAAATTTTTTTAGCAAAAATTGTTTGTGGTCTTTTGCAGCAAATTTGTTTGCAGCCAAATTGTTTGTAGCAATTTGTTTGCAGCAAATTGTTTATCGCAAATTTGTTTGCAGCAAATTGTTTGCAGCAACTTTGTTTGTAGCCAATATGTTTGCAGCACATTGTTTGCAGAAAATTATTTGCAGCAAATTGTTTGCAGCAAATTGTTTGCAGCAAATTGTTTGTAGCAAATTGTTTGTAGCAAATCTTTTTGAGCAAATTGTTTGCAGCAAATTGTTTGCAGCAAATTGTTTGCAGCCAATTTGTTTGCAGCAAATTGTTTGCAGCAAATTTGTTTGCACAAATTGTTTGCAGCAAATTGTTTGTAGCAAATTGTTTGCAGCAAATTGTTTGCAGCAAATTGTTTGCAGCAAATTGTTTGCAGCAAATTGTTTGCAGCAAATTTGTTTGCAGCAAATTGTTTGTAGCAAATTTGTTTGCAGCAAATTGTTTGCAGCAAATTGTTTGCAGCAAATTTGTTTGCAGCAAATTGTTTGCAGCAAATTGTTTGCAGCAAATTGTTTTGCAGCAAATTTGTTTGCAGCAAATTTGTTTGCAGCAAATTGTTTGCAGCAAATTGTTTGCAGCAAATTGTTTGCAGCAAATTTGTTTGCAGCAAATTTGTTTGCAGCAAATTTGTTTGCAGCAAATTTGTTTGCAGCAAATTGTTTGCAGCAAATTGTTGTTTGCAGCAAATTTGTTTGTAGCAAATTGTTTGCAGCAAATTGTTTGTAGCAAATTGTTTGCAAAATTGTTTGCAGCAAATTTGTTTGCAGCAAATTTGTTTGCAATTGTTTGCAGCAAATTGTTTGCAGCAAATTGTTTGTTTTGCAGCAAATTGTTTGCAGCAAATTGTTTGCAGCAAATTTGTTTGCAACAAATTGTTTGCAGCAAATTGTTTGCAGCAAATTGTTTGCAGCAAATTTGTTTGCAGCAAATTGTTTGTTTGCAGCAAATTGTTTGCAGCAAATTTGTTTGCAGCAAATTGTTTGCAGCAAATTGTTTGCAGCAAATTTGTTTGCAGCAAATTGTTTGCAGCAAATTGTTTGCAGCAAATTGTTTGTTTGTTTGCAGCAAATTGTTTGCAGCAAATTGTTTGCAGCAAATTTGTTTGCAGCAAATTTGTTTGCAGCAAATTGTTTGCAGCAAATTTGTTTGCAGCAAATTGTTTGCAGCAAATTGTTTGCAACAAATTGTTTGCAGCAAATTTGTTTGCAGCAAATTTGTTTGCAGCAAATTGTTTGCAAATTGTTTGCAGCAAATTGTTTGCAGCAAATTGTTTGTAGCAAATTTGTTTGCAGCAAATTGTTTGCAGCAAATTGTTTGCAGCAAATTTGTTTGTAGCAAATTGTTTGCAGCAAATTTGTTTGCAGCAAATTTGTTTTGCAGCAAATTGTTTGCAGCAAATTTGTTTGTAGCAAATTGTTTGTAGCAAATTGTTTGCAGCAAATTGTTTGTAGCAAATTGTTTGCAGCAAATTTGTTTGCAGCAAATTGTTTGCAGCAAATTGTTTGCAGCAAATTGTTTGTAGCAAATTGTTTGCAGCAAATTGTTTGCAGCAAATTGTTTGCAGCAAATTGTTTGCAGCAAATTGTTTGCAGCAAATTGTTTGCAGCAAATTTGTTTGCAGCAAATTGTTTGCAGCAAATTGTTTGCAAAATGTTTGAATTTGTTTGCAGCAAATTGTTTGCAGCAAATTGTTTGCAGCAAATTGTTTTGCAGCCAATTGTTTGCAGCAAATTGGTTGCAGCAAATTGTTTGTAGAAAATTGTTTGCAGCAAATTTTTTTGCAGCAAATTGTTTGCAGCAAATTATTTGCAGCAAATTGTTTGCAGCAAATTTGTTTGCAGCGAATTGTTTGTAGCAAATTGGTTGCAGCAAATTGTTTGTAGAAAATTGTTTGCAGCAAATTTTTTTGCAGCAAATTGTTTGCAGCAAATTGTTCGCAACGAATTTGTTTGCAGAAAATTGTTTTTAGCAAATTGTTTGCATCAAATTGTTTGCAGCAAATTTGTTTGCAGCTAATTGTTTTTAATTATATGGACGTTGATGTACTAACGGGACAGTACATTCAAGTGGCCCAGCAACACCAAGCAACGTGCTTGTTAGCGCGCGGAACCCTGCAAATAATGCAGCCACCTCCCGCCCAACCAACCGAGGGGCACACCGCATAACGTACGGCTAGCGATAAACGCGAATCGAATTTATAAGTTAGAACATAAAATAACTAAAAACGAAATACAATACATTTTAAATTATTAAACTAAGATAAATAAGATATAGACAGGTGACAGAGAAGAGAAGTTCTAATTAAGGGGGTCGAAGTAGAACTACCTACAACTCGAGAAAGTTTGTTGTAGTTACTACATAGGACTCGGAAAGGATTATGGATAGCAAAGTTGGTAGAACAAGGTTGAAGAGAGAGCGGAAGAAAGTTTCTAGTTGGTCTAATCGGAACAGCAAAACTAATCTGGCTGAGTAATTCTGAAGAATCAATTTCACCATTGATTAGTTTGTATAGAAAAATTACACCGAGCACTGTTCTACGATCAGACAAAGAAGGAAGATTAATTAGTAAAAGTCTACTACGATAGGAAGGTAAGCGTATGTTAGTATTCCAGTTGAGAGACCTTAGTGCAAAAAGAAGAAATTGTTTTTGTACAGATTCTATTCTATCCTGATGAATCCTGTATTGGGGTGACCAAATACATGATCCATATTCAAGAATAGGCCGTACCAAGGCAGTAAAAAGTGTTTTCGTTAAATAGGGATCGTTCAATTCTTTCGACCAGCGCTTCAGAAGCCGAAACACAGAGTTTAACGTCGTCGGCATACATAAGCACACGAGAGTAACTGATCGCTGATGGAAGATCATTTATGAACAATATAAATAACAAGGGACCGAGATGGCTTCCTTGTGGAACACCCGAAGTTACTTGAACAGATTTGGACAAAGTGTCTTTAAAATAAACATGTTGTGTTCTAGAACTCAAGTAATTAAAAATCCAAATAGTAAAGTATACGAAAGACCCAAAAGATTGAGCTTATGTATTAATAGGCTGTGATTAACGGAGTCGAAAGCCTTACTGAAATCTGTGTAAATTACGTCAGTTTGCAATTTTCTCTCAAAGCCCTTCAAAGCAAATGATGTAAATTCTAACAGGTTAGTGGTAGTGGATCTATATTTCACAAACCCATGCTGCCAGGGTGAAGTCATGGATCTACAGAAATGTTGCAGTTGAGAAGTTATTAATTTCTCAAAAGCCTTGGGAATAGCAGACAACTTGGAAATACCCCTATAGTTGCAAACATCGGATTTATTTCCTTTTTTGTGAAGAGGAATAATGTAAGATGATTTCCAAACATCAGGGAAACAGCATGTTTCAACAGACAATGTAAATAGTTTATGCAAGGGCTTTAAAAGGCCGTCTGCACAGTTTTTAAGCACACAGCCAGGGACTCCGTCTGGACCAGGCGAAAAAACAGATTTAGTAGCCTTTAAATTACATAAGAGAGAGCTTTCGGTGATGACTGGTGTAAAATTACTATTGAAGGAATTTAAATGATAAGGATAGGGTGAGTCACAGTTATACTAGTGCTTACTGTAAGTAGTTTGAAAAAAATCGGCAAATAAATCGGCGATAGCCTTATCCGAATTAGCAGATTCTCTTTCAAAGAACACACTAGATGTAAGCGTTGATGATTTACGCTTCGAATTAACGAAGTTATAAAACCGTCTCGGATTCCTTCTGAACTGTTGACCACAGTCAGTAAGGTATTCCTTATAACGACGGTCATTCAAAACATAGAAATCAGATCGAGCAATTAGATATCGCGAGAAATGCAAGGAAGAGCCAGTTTCCCTGAATCTCTTATAACATTTTGACTTCCTATTTTTGAGCAATGTTAACGCACGGGAAAACCAAATTGGCTTATCAGACCTGGTTGGAACATAGAGCGGAACACAGACATCAATTAAGGAATTCAAGGTATCATAGAGGGTTGTAATTGCACTATCCATATCTCTACACATGAACAGTCGGGACCAGTCAGTTTGGGATAGCAGCACATTTAACTTTTTAAAGTCGGCTTTCCGAAACTGACGAGACCGTTTAGTAGATATACTACTAGTACAGGTCACCCGATCAGGTAAATCAATCAACACCTCCAAAGTCGGGTGATAAGGATCTTCAGGATTTGATAAGGGTTTTATGCGGGAAACAGAAAAACAGGAAGGGTCCAAAACAAAAATCAGATCAAGCATTCTATTTAAAGAGTTTGGAATAGCATTGATTTGAAGCAATGAAATTCCAAACAGCTCATCAAGAAAATCGTGCTGAGTCCTGGGGGTCAACACGGCAATTGTTTGCAGCAAATTGTATGCAGCAAATTGTTTGCAGCAAATTGTTTGTAACAAATTGTTTTTAGCAAATTGTTTGCAGCAAATTGCTTGCAGCAAATTTGTTTGCAGCGAATTGTTTGCAGCAAATTGGTTGCAGCAAATTGTTTGCAGCAAATTGTTTGCAGAAAATTGTTTGCAGAAAATTTGTTTGCAGCAAATTGTTTGTAGCAAATTGTTTGTAGCAAATTGTTTGTAGCGAATTGTTTGCACCAAATTGTTTGCAGCAAATTGTTTACAGCAAATTGTTTAAAGCAAATTGTTTGTAGCAAATTGTTTGCAGCAAATTTATTTGAAGCAAATTTATTGTATGCAGCCAATTTTTTTCCAGCAAATTGTTTGCAGCAAATTTGTTTGTAGCAAATTGCTTGCAGCAAATTGTTTGCAGCAAATTGTTTGCAGCAAATTTGTTTGTAGCAAATTGCTTGCAGCAAATTGTTTGTAGCAAACTGTTTGTAGCAAATTGTTTGTAGCAAATTGTTTGCAGCAAATTGTTTGCAGCAAATTGTTTGCAGCAAATTGTTTGCAGCAAATTGTTTGCAGCAAATTGTTTGCAGCAAATTGTTTGCAGCAAATTGTTTGCAGCAAATTGTTTGCAGCAAATTGTTTGCAGCAAATTGTTTGTAGAAAATTGTTTGCAGCAAATTGTTTGCAGCAAATTGTTTGCAGCAAATTTGTTTGTAGCAAATTGTTTGCAGCAAATTGTTTGCAGCAAATTGTTTGCAGCAAATTGTTTGCAGCAAATTTGTTTGCAGCAAATTGTTTGCAGCAAATTGTTTGCAGCAAATTGTTTGTAGAAAATTGTTTGCAGCAAATTTGTTTGCAGCAAATTGTTTGCAGCAAATTGTTTGCAGCAAATTTGTTTGCAGCAAATTGTTTGCAGCAAATTGTTTGCAGCAAATTGTTTGTAGCAAATTGTTTGTATCAATTGTTCGCAACAAATTTGTTTGCAGCAAATTGTTTGCAGCAAATTGTTTGCAGAAAATTGTTTGCAGCAAATTTGTTTGCAGCAAATTGTTTGTAGCAATTTGTTTGCAGCAAATTGTATGCAGCAAATTGTTTGCAGCAAATTGTTTGTAACAAATTGTTTTTAGCAAATTGTTTGCAGCAAATAGTTTGCAGCAAATTTTTTTGCAGCAAATTGTTTGCAGCAAATTTGTTTGTAGCAAATTTGTTTGTAGCAAATTGTTTGTAGCAAATTGTTTGTAGCAAATTTGTTTGTAGCAAATTGTTTGCAGCAAATTGCTTGCAGCAAATTGTTTGCAGCAAATTGTTTGCAGCAAATTTGTTTGTAGCAAATTGCTTGCAGCAAATTGTTTGTAGCAAATTGTTTGTAGCAAATTGTTTGTAGCGAATTGTTTGCAGCAAAATGTTTAAAGCAAATTGTTTGTAGCAAATTGTTTGTATCAATTGTTCGCAACAAATTTGTTTGCAGCAAATTGTTTGCAGAAAATTGTTTGCAGCAAATTGTTTGCAGCAAATTGTTTGCAGAAAATTGTTTGCAGCAAATTTGTTTGCAGCAAATTGTTTGCAGCAATTTGTTTGAGCAAATTTGTTTGCAGCAAATTGTTTGCAGCAAATTTGTTTGCAGCAAATTGTTTGCAGCAAATTGTTTGCAGCAAATTGTTTGCAGAAAATTTGTTTGCATCAAACTGTTTGCAGCAAATTTGTTTGCAGCAAAGTTTTTTGTAGCAAATTTGTTTGCAGCAAATTTTTTGTAGCAAATTGTTTGTAGCAAATTGTTTGTAGCAAATTGTTTGTAGCAAATTGTTTGTAGCAAATTGTTTGCAGCAAATTTGTTTGCAGCAAATTTGTTTGCAGCAAATTGTTTGCAGAAAATTGTTTGCAGCAAATTGTTTGTAGCAAATTGTTTGTAGCAAATTGTTTGTAGCAAATTGTTTGCAGCAAATTGTTTGCAGCAAATTTGTTTGCAGCAAATTTGTTTGCAGCAAATTGTTTGCAGCAAATTGTTTGCAGCAAATTGTTGCAGCAAATTGTTTGCAGCAAATTTGTTTGCAGCAAATTGTTTGTAGCAAATTGTTTGCAGCAAATTGTTTGCAGCAAATTGTTTGCAGCAAATTGTTTGCAACAAATTGTTTTGCAGCAAATTGTTTGCAGCAAATTGTTTGCAGCAAATTTGTTTGCAGCCAATTGTTTGCAGCAAATTGTTTGTAGCAAATTGTTTGCAGCAAATTGTTTGCAGCAAATTTTTTTGCAGCAAATTGTTTGTAGCAAATTGTTTGCAGCAAATTGTTTGCAGCAAATTGTTTGCAGCAAATTTGTTTGCAGCAAATTGTTTGCAGCAAATTGTTTGCAGCAAATTGTTTGCAGAAAATTGTTTGCAGCAAATTGTTTGCAGCAAATTGTTTGCAGCAAATTTGTTTGCAGCAAATTTTTGTTTGTTGCAGCAAATTGTTTGCAGCAAATTGTTTGCAGCAAATTTGTTTGTAGCAAATTGTTTGCAACAAATTGTTTGCAGCAAATTGTTTGCAACAAATTTGTTTGCAGCAAATTGTTTGCAGCAAATTGTTTGCAGCAAATTGTTTGCAGCAAATTGTTTGCAGCAAATTTGTTTGTAGCAAATTGTTTGCAGCAAATTGTTTGCAGCAAATTGTTTGCAGCAAATTTGTTTGCAGCAAATTGTTTTGTAGCAAATTGTTTGCAGCAAATTTGTTTGCAGCAAATGGTTTGCAGCAAATTTGTTTGCAACAAATTTGTTTGCAGCAAATTTGTTTGCAGCAAATTGTTTGTAGCAAATTGTTTGCAGCAAATTATTTGCAGCAAATTGTTTGCAGCAAATTGTTTGCAGCAAATTGTTTGCAGCAAATTGTTTGCAGCAAATTGTTTGCAGCAAATTGTTTGCAGCAAATTGTTTGCAGCAAATTTGTTTGCAAATTGTTTGCAGCAAATTGTTTGCAGCAAATTTGTTTGCAACAAATTGTTTGCAGCAAATTGTTTTTAGCAAATTGTTTGCAGCAAATTTGTTTGCAGCAAATTTGTTTGCAGCAAATTGTTTTGCAGCAAATTGTTTGCAGCAAATTGTTTGCAAAAAATTGTTTGCAGCAAACTTGTTTGCAGCAAATTGTTTTGCAGCAAATTGTTTGCAGCAAATTGTTTGTAGCAAATTTGTTTGCAGCAAATTGTTTGTAGCAAATTGTTTGCAGCAAATTGTTTGCAGCAAATTTGTTTGCAGCAAATTGTTTGCAGCAAATTGTTTGCAGAAAATTGTTTGCAGCAAATTGTTTGTAGCAAATTGTTTGTAGCAAATTGTTTGTAGCAAATTGTTTGCAGCAAATTGTTTGCAACACATTTGTTTGCAGCAAATTGTTTGCAGCAAATTGTTTGCAGCAAATTTGTTTGCAGCAAATTGTTTGCAGCAAATTGTTTGCAAAAAATTTTGTAATTGTTTAGCAAATTGTTTGCAGCAAATTGTTTGCAGCAAATTTTTTTGCAGCAAATTGTTTGCAGCAAATTGTTTGCAACAATTTGTTTGCAGCAAATTGTTTGCAGCAAATTTGTTTGCAGCAAAGTTTTTTGCAGCAAATTGTTTGCAGCAAATTGTTTGCAACAATTTGTTTGCAGCAAATTGTTTGCAGCAAATTTGTTTGCAGCAAATTGTTTGCAGCAAATTGTTTGCAGCAAATTGTTTGCAACAAATTTGTTTGCAGCAAATTGTTTGCAGCAAATTGTTTGCAGCAAATTGTTTGTTTGCAGCAAATTGTTTGCAGCAAATTTTTTGCAGCAAATTGTTTGCAGCAAATTTGTTTGCAGCAAATTGTTTGTAGCAAATTGTTTGCAGCAAATTGTTTGCAGCAAATTGTTTGTAGCAAATTGTTTGCAGCAAATTTGTTTGCAGCAAATTGTTTGCAGCAAATTGTTTGCAGCAAATTTGTTTGCAGCAAATTGTTTGCAGCAAATTGTTTGCAGCAAATTTGTTTGCAGCAAATTTGTTTGCAGCAATTTGTTTGCAGCAAATTGTTTGCAGCAAATTGTTTGCAGAAAATTGTTTGCAGCAAATTGTTTGCAGCAAATTTGTTTGCAGCAAATTGTTTGCAGCAAATTGTTTGCAGCAAATTGTTTGCAGCAAATTTGTTTGCAGCGAATTGTTTGCAGCAAATTGGTTGCAGCAAATTGTTTGTAGCAAATTGTTTGCAGCAAATTGTTTGCAGCAAATTGTTTGCAGCAAATTGTTTGCAGCAAATTTGTTTGCAACAAATTGTTTGCAGCAAATTGTTTGCAGCAAATTTGTTTGCAGCAAATTGTTTGCAGCAAATTGTTTGCAGCAAATTGTTTGTTTGTTTGCAGCAAATTGTTTGCAGCAAATTTGTTTGCAGCAAATTGTTTGTAGCAAATTGTTTGCAGCAAATTGTTTGCAGCAAATTGTTTGCAGCAAATTTGTTTGCAGCAAATTTGTTTGCAGCGAATTGTTTGCAGCAAATTGGTTGCAGCAAATTGTTTGTAGCAAATTGTTTGCAGCAAATTGTTTGCAAAAATTTGTTTGCAAATTTGTTTGCAGCAAATTTGTTTGCAGCAAATTTGTTTGCAGCAAAATTGTTTGCAGCAAATTGTTTGCAGCAAATTGTTTGCAGCAAATTTGTTTGCAGCTAATTGTTTTTCAGCAAATTGTTTGCAACAAATTGTTTGCAGCAAATTTGTTTGCAGCAAATTTTTTTGCAGCAAATTGTTTGCAGCAAATTGTTTGCAGCAAATTGTTTGCAGCAAATTGTTTGCAGCAAATTTGTTTGCAGCAAATTGTTTGCAGCAAATTGTTTGCAGCAAATTGTTTGCAGCAAATTGTTTGCAGCAAATTTGTTTGCAGCAAATTGTTTGCAGCAAATTGTTTGCAGCAAATTTGTTTGTAGCAAATTGTTTGTAACAAATTGTTTGCAGCAAATTGTTTGCAGCAAATTTGTTTGCAGCAAATTGTTTGCAGCAAATTGTTTGCAGCAAATTGTTTGCAGCAAATTTGTTTGCAGCAAATT
>JAECWX010000168.1:0-31744 GCA_018151165.1 Drosophila arawakana | reverse complement strand
TGCAACACATTTGTTTGCTGCAAATTCGATTTGCAGAAAATTATTTGCAGCAAATTGTTTGTAGCAAATTGTTTGGTGCAAATTGTTTGTAGCAAATTGTTTGGTAGCAAATATGTTTTGCAGCAAAATTGTTTGTAGCAAATTTGTTTTGCAGCAAATAGTTTGCAGCAAATTTTTTGCGCCAATTGCTTGCAGCAAATTGTTTGTAAAAATTTGTTTGCATTCTAAACCTGTTTGCAGCAAATTTGTTTGCAGCAAAGTTTTGTAGCAAATTGTTTGTAGCAAATTGTTTTAAGGGAATTGTTTGTAGCAATTGTTTGCAGCAAATAGTGGCAGCAAATTTGTTAGCAGCCAATTCGTTTACTCAATTGTTTGGTAGAAAATTGTTTGCAAAAAATTTGTTTGAACAAACCTGTTTGCAGCAAATTTGTTTGTAGCCAATTTTTGCAGCAAATTTTTTGAATAAACTGTCGGTGTTAAATTTGTTTGTAGCAAATTGTTTGCAACTAATTTGTTTGCAGCAAATTTTGCAAATAAATTCTTTGCAGCAAATTTTTGCAGCAAATTTTTTTGCAGCAATTGTTTGCAGCAATTTGTTTGTAGCAAATTGCCGGTAACCAAATTGTTCGCAGCAATTCACTTAGCAAATTGTTTGCAGCAACTTTGTTTGCAGCCAATTTGTTTTCGCAACTATTTGATCAATCAAATTGTTTGCAGCTAAATTTGTTTGCAGCGAATTGTCGAAGCAAACTATTAAAGTAAGCAAATTGTTTGCAGCAATTTTTTGGTAGCAACTTGTTTGCAGCAACTTGTTTGTAGCAAATTGCTTGCAGCAAATTGTTTGCAGCAACTTGTTCGCAACACATTTGTTTGCTGCAAATTTGTTTGCAAAAATTATTTGCAGCAAATTGTTTGTAGCAAATTGTTTGAATCAAATTGTTTGTAGCAAATTGTTTGTAGCAAATATGTTTGGCAGCAAACGTCGGCGTTGTAATTTGTTTGGCAAACAATCATCCGGCAACACATCGGTTTGCCGCAACTGGTTTAATCAAACTGTCTGGCAGCAAAACTTGCTGCCCAGGTGCTAAAATCATCTTGTAGCACCTGTCTATGTTGGAAACTGTTTGTAGAAAATCATCTTACCGCAAATCCTTGGCAGCTACAAACTCACCTTGCGTTAAAATCAGAGCCCAGAGCAACTGTCTTGCAGCAAATCATTTCCAAAGCAAACTGTTTCCATACAAACATGTTGCAGCAACCCATCTGCAGCGCCTTGCTGCTCAACCGGTTCGCGGTTAATCATCATTGCATCAAAATTTGTTTGCAGCAGAACTGTCCGCAGCAAATTTGTTTGCCGCGAATTGTTTGTAGCAAAATTTGTTTGGGTAAATTGTTTGCAGCAAATTGTTTTGTGCAAAATTTGTTTGCAGCCAATTGTTTGCAGAAAACTGATTGCAGCAAATTGTATGTAGCAAATTGTTTGTATCAAATTGTTTGTAGCAAATTGTTTGTAGCAAATTGTTTGCAGCAAATTGTTCGCAACACATTTGTTTGCAGCAAATTTGTTTGCAGCAAATTGTTTGTAGCAAATTGATTGCAGCAACTTTGTTTGCAGCTAATTGTTTTTCGCAAATTGTTTACATCAAATTGTTTGCAGCAAATTTGTTTGCAGCGAATTGTTTGAAGCAAATTGTTTGCAGCAAATTGTTTGCAGCAAATTTTTTTGCAGCAAATTGTTTGCAGCAAATTTGTTTGTAGCAAATTGCTTGCAGCAAATTGTTTGCAGAAAATTGTTCGCAACACATTTGTTTGCTGCAAATTGTTTGTAGCAAATTGTTTGCATCAAATTGTTTGTAGCAAATTGTTTGTAGCAAATATGTTTGCAGCAAAATTGTTTGCAGCAAATTTGTTTGCAGCCAATTGTTCGCAACACATTTGTTTGCTGCAAATTGTTTACATCAAATTGTTTGCAGCAAATTGTTTGTAGCAAATTATTGTTTTAAATTTGTTTGCAGCAAATTGTTTGTAGAAAATTGTTTGCTGCAAATTTTTTTGCAGCAAATTGTTTGCAGCAAATTGTTTGTAGCAAATTGTTTGCAGCAAATTGTTTGTAGCAAATTGTTTGCAGCAAATATGTTTTCAGCAAATTTGTTTGCAGCAAGTTTTTTTATTTCAATTGTTTGCAGCACATTGGTTGCAGCAAATTTTTTTGCAGCAGAATCGTCCGCAGCAAATTTGTTTGCCGCAAATTGTTTGTAGCTAATTTGTTTGGAGAAAATTGTTTTAGAGCAAACTGTTTGTAGCAAATTGTTTGCAGCAATTGTTTGTAGCCACTTAGATTCAACAAATCAGTTCTAGCAAATTGTTTGTAGCAAATTTGTCTGTAAGCCAACCTTGTTTGTAGCAAATTGTTTGCAGCAAATTGTATGCAGCAAATTTGTTTGCGAGCAAATTTTTTGTAGCAAATTGTTTGGTGTTGCAAATTGTTGCAGAAATTGTTCGCAACAAATTTTTTTGCAGAAATTTGTTTGCAGCAAATTTTTTGTTGCAAATTGTTTGCAGCAAATTTTGTTTTGCAGCTAATTGGTTGCCGCAAATTGTTGACATCAAATTGTTTGCACCAAATTGTCTGCAGCTAATTGTTCGCAGCACATTTGTTTGCAGCAAATTTTTTGTAGAAAATTGTTTGTAGCAAATTGTTTGCAGCAAATTGTTTTGGTAAATTGTTTGCAGCAAATTGTTTGCAGCTAATTGTGTTTCTGCAACTGTTTACATCAAATTGTTTGCAGCAAATAATTGTCGTAGCGAATTTGTTTGTGGCAAATTGTTTGCGTTAAATTGCTTTCAGCAAGTTGTTCGCAACAATTTGTTTGCTGCAAATTGTTCGCAACAAATCTTTTGTTTGCAGCAAATTGTTTTGTAGCAAATTGCTTGCAGCAAATTGTTTGCAGCAAATTTTTTGCAGCAAATTTTGTTGCAGCCAATTGTTTGCAGCAAATTGTTTGCAGCAAATTTTTTTGCAGCAAATTGTTCGCAGCAAATTTGTTTGCAGCAAATTGTTTGTAGCAAAATTGTTTGCAGCAAATTTGTTTGCAGCAAATTGTTTGCAGCAAATTGTTTGCAACAAATTGTTTGCAGCAAATTGTTTGCAGCAAATTGTTTGCAGAAAATTGTTTGCAGCAAACTGTTTGCAGCAAATTTGTTTGCAGCAAAGTTGTTTGTAGCAAATTGTTTGCAGCAAATTGTTTGCAGCAATTTGTTTGCAGCAAACTGTTTGGAGCAAATTGTGTGCAGCAAATTTTTGCAGCAAATTGTTTGCAGCAAATTGTTTGCAGCAAATTTGTTTGCAGCAAATTGTTTGCACCAAATTGTTTGCAGCAAATTGTCTGCAAAAAATTTGTTTGCAGCAAACTATTGGCAGAAAATTATTTGCAGCAAATTGTTTGTAGCAAATTGTTTGCAGCAAATTCGTTTGTAGCAAATTGTTTGTAGCAAATTGTTTGCAGCAACCTGTTTGCAGCAAATTGTTTGCAGCAAATTTGTTTGCCGCCATTGTTTGCAGCAAATTGTTTGCAGAAAATTGTTTCCAGCAACATGTTTGCAACCTTTTTTCGCAAATTTGTTTACATCAAACTGTTTGCAGCAAATTTGTTTGCAGCAAATTGTTTGCAGCAAATTGTTTGCAGCAAATTGTTTGCAGCAAATTGTTTGCAGCAAATTTGTTTGCAGCAAGTTTTTGCAGCAAATTGTTTGCAGCAAATTGTTTGCAACAAATTGTTTGTAGAAAATTGTTTGCAGCAAATTGTTTGCAGCAAATTGTTTGCAGCAAATTTGTTTGCAGCAAATTTGTTTGTAGCAAATTGTTTGCAGCAAATTGTTTGCAGCAAATTGTTTGCAGCAAATTATTTGCAACAAATTGTTTGCAGCAAATTGTTTGCGGTAAATTGTTTGCAGCAAATTTGTTTGCAGCAAATTGCTTTGTAGAAATTGTTTGGTAAGCAAATTGTTTGCAGCAAATTATTTGCAGAAAATCTGTTTGCAGCAAATTTGTTTGCAGCAAATTGTTTTGCAGCAAATTGTTTGCAGCAAATTGTTTGCAGCAAATTGTTTGCAGCAAATTGTTTGCAGCAAATTGTTTGCAGCAAATTGTTTGCAGCAAATTTGTTTGCAGCAAATTTGTTTGCAGCAAACTGTTTGCAGCAAATTGTTTGCAACAAATTTGTTTGGAGCAAATTGCTTGCAGCGAATTGTTTGCAGCAAAGTTTGTTTGCAGCAAATTGTTTGCAGCAAATTGTTTGCAGCAAATTGTTTTTAGCAAATTTTGTTTGCAGCAAATTGTTTGTAGCAAATTGTTTGCAGCAAATTGTTTGCAGCAAATTGTTTGCAGCAAATTGTTTTGCAGCAATTTGTTTGCAGAAATTGTTTGCAGCAAATTGTTTGCAGCAAATTGTTTGCAGCAAATTGTTTGCAGCAAATTTGTTTGCAGCAAATTGTTTGCAGCAAATTTGTTTGTAGCAAATTGTTTGTAGCAAATTGTTTGCAGCAAATTGTTTGTAACAAATTTGTTTGCAGCAAATTGTTTGCAGCAAATTTGTTTGCAGCAAATTGTTTGTAGCAAATTGTTTGTAGCAAATTGTTTGTAGCAAATTGTTTGCAGCAAATTGTTTGCAGCAAATTGTTTGCAGCAAATTTGTTTGCAGCAAATTGTTTGCAGCAAATTGTTTGCAGCAAATTGTTCGCAAATTGTGTGCAGCAAATTGTTTCAGCAAAATTTGTTTGCAGCAAACTGTTTTGCAGCAAATTGTTTGCAAAACAAATTGTTTGCAGCAAACTGTTTGTAGCAAATTGTTTGTAGCAAATTGTTTGCAGCAAATTTGTTTGCAGCAAATTGTTTGCAGCAAATTGTTTGCAACAAATTTGTTTGCAGCAAACTGTTCGCAGCAAATTTTTTGTAGCAAATTGTTTGCAGCAAATTGTTTGCAGCAAATTGTTTGCAGAAAATTATTTGCAGCAAATTGTTTGCAGCAAATTGTTTGCAGCAAATTGTTTGTAGCAAATTGTTTGCAACAAATTGTTTGCAGCAAATTTGTTTGCAGCAAATTGTTTGGTAGCAAATTGTTTGTAGCAAATTGTTTGCAGCAAATTGTTTGCAGCAAATTGTTTGTAACAAATTGTTTTTAGCAAATTGTTTGCAGCAAATTGTTTGCATCAAATTGTTTGCAGCAAATTGTTTGCATCAAATTGTTTGCAGCAAATTGTTTGCAGCAAATTGTTTGCAGCAAATTGTTTGCAGCAAATTGTTTGCAGCAAATTGTTTGCAGCAAATTGTTTGCAGCAAATTGTTTGCAGCAAATTTGTTTGCAGCAAACTGTTTGCAGAAATTAAATGTTTGCAGAAAATTGTTTGCAGCAAATTGTTTGCAACAATTGTTTGCAGAAAATTGTTTGCAGCAAATTGTTTGCAGCAAATTGTTTGCAGCAAATTTGTTTGCAGCAAATTGTTTGCAGCAAATTTTTTGTAGCAAATTGTTTGTAGCAAATTTGTTTGCAGCAAATTGTTTGCAGCAAATTGTTTGTAGCAAATTGTTTGCAAAGCAAAAATTTTTTGCAGCAAATTGTTTGCAGCAAATTTGTTTGCAGCAAATTGTTTGTAGCAAATTGTTTGCAGCAAATTGTTTGCAGCAAATTGTTTGCAGCAAATTTGTTTGCAGCAAATTGTTTGAGCAAATTGTTTGCAGCAAATTGTTTGCAGCAAATTGTTTGCAGCAAATTGTTTTGTAGCAAATTGTTTGCAGCAAATTGTTTGCAGCAAATTGTTTGCAGCAAATTTGTTTGCAGCAAATTGTTTGTAGCAAATTGTTTGCAGCAAATTTGTTTGTAGCAAATTGTTTGTAGCAAATTGTTTGCAGCAAATTGTTTGCAGCAAATTTGTTTGCAGCAAATTGTTTGCAGCAAATTGTTTGCAGCAAATTGTTTGCAGCAAATTGTTTGCAGCAAATTGTTTGCAGCAAATTGTTTGCAGCAAATTGTTTGCAGCAAATTGTTTGCAGCAAATAGTTTGCAGCAAATTTTTTTGCAGCCAATTGTTTGCAGCAAATTGTTTGCAGCAAATTGTTTGCAGCAAATTGTTTGCAGCAAATTGTTTGTAACAAATTGTTTTTAGCAAATTGTTTGCAGCAAATAGTTTGCAGCAAATTTTTTTGCAGCCAATTGTTTGCAGCAAATTGTTTGCAAAAAATTTGTTTGCATCAAACTGTTTGCAGCAAATTTGTTTGCAGCAAAGTTTTTTGTAGCAAATTGTTTGTAGCAAATTGTTTGCAGCAAATTGTTTGCAGCAAATTGTTTGCAGCAAATTGTTTGCAGCAAATTTGTTTGCAGCAAATTGTTTGCAGCAAATTGTTTGCAGCAAATTGTTTGCAACAAATTTGTTTGCATCAAATTGTTTGCAGCAAATTTGTTTGCAGCAATTTGTTTGCAGCAAATTTTTTTGCAACAAATTGTTTGCAGCAAATTTGTTTGCAGCAAATTGTTTGCAGCAAATTGTTTGCAGCAAATTGTTTGCAGCAAATTTGTTTGCAGCAAATTGTTTGCAGCAAATTTTTTTGCAGCAAATTGTTTGCAGCAAATTTTTTTGCAGCAAATTGTTTGCAGCAAATTTGTTTGCAGCAAATTGTTTGCAGCAAATTGTTTGCAGCAAATTGTTTGTAGCAAATTGTTTGCAGCAAATTTGTTTGCAGCAAATTGTTTGCAGCAAATTTGTTTGCAGCAAATTGTTTGCAGCAAATTTTTTTGCAGCAAATTGTTTGCAGCAAATTTTTTGCAGCAAATTGTTTGCAGCAAATTTTTTTGCAGCAAATTGTTTGCAGCAAATTTGTTTGCAGCAAATTGTTTGCAGCAAATTGTTTGCAGCAAATTGTTTGCAGCAAATTTGTTTGCAGCAAATTGTTTGCAGCAAATTGTTTGCAGCAAATTGTTTGCAGCAAATTGTTTGCAGCAAATTGTTTGCAGCAAATTTGTTTGCAGCAAATTGTTTGCAGCAAATTGTTTGCAGCAAATTGTTTGCAGCAAATTGTTTGCAGCAAATTGTTTGCAGCAAATTGTTTGCAGCAAATTGTTTGCAGCAAATTGTTTGCAGCAAATTGTTTGCAGCAAATTGTTTGTAGCAAATTGTTTGCAGCAAATTGTTTGCAGCAAATTGTTTGCAGCAAATTGTTTGTAGCAAATTGTTTGCAGCAAATTGTTTGCAGCAAATTTGTTTGCAGCAAATTTGTTTGTAGCAAATTGTTTGCAGCAAATTTGTTTGCAGCAAATTGTTTGCAGCAAATTGTTTGCAGCAAATTTGTTTGCAGCAAATTGTTTGCAGCAAATTGTTTGCAGCAAATTGTTTGTAGCAAATTGTTTGCAGCAAATTTTTTGCAGCAAATTGTTTGCAGCAAATTGTTTGCAGCAAATTGTTTGCAGCAAATTGTTTGCAGCAAATTGTTTGCAGCAAATTGTTTGCAGCAAATTTGTTTGCAGCAAATTTGTTTGCAGCAAATTGTTTGCAGCAAATTGTTTGCAGCAAATTGTTTGCAGCAAATTGTTTGCAGCAAATTGTTTGTAGCAAATTTGTTTGTAGCAAATTGTTTGTAGCAAATTTGTTTGCAGCAAATTGTTTGCAGCAAATTGTTTGCAGCAAATTTGTTTGCAGCCAATTGTTTGCAGAAAATTGTTTGCAGCAAATTGTTTGCAGCAAATTGTTTGTAGCAAATTGTTTGTAGCAAATTGTTTGCAGCAAATTGTTCGCAGCAAATTTGTTTGCAGCAAATTTGTTTGCAGCAAATTGGTTTGTAAATGTTAGCAAATTGTTTGCAGCAAATTGGTTTGCAGCAAATTGTTTGCAGCAAATTGTTTTTCGCAAATTGTTTACAGCAAATTGTTTGCAGCAAATTTGTTTGCAGCAAATTGTTTGCAGCAAATTGTTTGTATCAAATTGTTTGCAGCAAATTGTTTGTAGCAAATCGTTTGTAGCAAATTGTTTGCAGCCAACTTGTTTGCAGCAAATTGTTTGCAGCAAATTTGTTTGCAGCAAACTGTTTGCAGCAAATTGGTTTGCAGCAAATTGTTTTCAGCAAATTGTTTGCATCAAATTTTTTGCAGCAAATTGTTTGTAGCAAATTGTTTGTAGCAAATTGTTTGCAGCAAATTTGTTTGCAGCAAATTTTGTTTGAGCAAGTTTTTGTTTGCAGCAAATTTGTTTGCAGCAAATTGTTTGTAGCAAATTGTTTGCAGCAAATTGTTTGCAGCAAATTGTTTGCAGCAAATTGTTTGCAGCAAATTGGTTTGCAGCAAATTGTTTGCAGCAAATTGTTTGCAGCAAATTTGTTTGTAGCAAATTGTTTGCAGCAAATTGTTTGCAGCAAATTGTTTGCAGCAAATTGTTTGTAGCAAATTGTTTGCAGCAAATTGTTTGCAGCAAATTTGTTTGCAGCAAATTTTTTCGCAGCAAATTGTTTGCATCAAATTGTTTGCAGCAAATTTGTTTGCAGCAAATTGTTTGCAGCAAATTGTTTGCAGCAAATTGTTTGCAGCAAATTTGTTTGCAGCAAATTTGTTTGCAGCAAATTGTTTGCAGCAAATTGTTTGCAGCAAATTGTTTGCAGCAAATTGTTTGCAGCAAATTTGTTTGTAACAAATTGTTTGTAGCAAATTGTTTGCAGCAAATTTGTTTGCAGCAAATTGTTTGCAGCCAATTGTTTGCAGCAAATTGTTTGCAGCAAATTTGTTTGCAGCAAATTTTGTTTGTGAACATTGTTTGCTGCAAATTGTTTGCACAAATCGTTTGCAGCAAATTGTTTGTAGCAAATTGTTTGCAGCAAATTGTTTGCAGCAATTTGTTTGCAGCAAATTGTTTGCGCAAATTGCAACAAATTTGTTTGCTGCAAATTGTTTGCAGCAAATTGTTTGTGGTAAATTGTTTGAAGCAAATTGTTTGCAGCAAATTTGTTTGCAGCAAATTTGTTTGCAGCAAATTGTTTGCAGCCAATTGTTTGCAGAAAATTGTTTGCAGCAAATTTGTTTGCAGCTAACTGTTTGCAGCAAATTGTCTTGCAGCTAAATTTGTTTGTAGCAAATTGTTTGCAGCAAATTGTTTGTAGCAAATTGTTTGCAGCAAATTGTTTGCGTTAAATTGTTTGCAGTAAACTTGTTTCAGCAAATCCGTTGCAGCAAATTTGTTTGGAGCAAATTGTTTGTAGCAAATTGTTTGCAGCAAATTGTTTGCAGTAAACTGTTTGCAGCAAATTTGTTTGCAGCAAATTTTTTGCAGCAAATTTGTTTGCAGCAAATTTGTTTGTAGCAAATTGTTTGCAGCAAATTGTTTGCAGAATTGTTTGTGGCAAATTTGTTTGCATTTAATTTATTGTCTTGCAGCAAATTGTTTGCAGGCAAATTGTCTTTCAAGCAAATCGTTGCAGCAAACCTTGTTTTAGCTAGCAAACTGTTTGTAGCAAATTGTTTGCAGCAAACTGTTTGCAGCCAATCCGTTTGTAGCAAATTGTTTGTAGCAAAATTGTTTGTAGCAAATTGTTTGCAGCAAATTGTTTGTAGCAAATTGTTTGTAGCAAATTGTTTGCAGCAAATTGTTTGCAGCAAATTTGTTTGCAGCAAATTTGTTTGCAACAAATTGTTTGAAGCAATTTGTTTGCAGCAAATTTGTTTTGCAGCAAATTGTTTGCAGCAAATTGTTTGTAGCAAATTGTTTGCAGCAAATTTGTTTGCAGCTAATTGTTTGGTAGCAAATTTGTTTGCAGCCAATTGTTTGTAGCAAATTGTTTGCAGCAAATTGTTTGCAGCAAATTGTTTGTAGCAAATTTGTTTGCAGCAAATTGTTTGCATCAAATTGTTTGCAGCAAATTGTTTGCAGCAAATTGTTTTTGCAGCAAATTTGTTTGCACAAATTTGTTTGCAGCAAACCTTGTTTGCAGCAAATTGTTTGTAGCAATTTGTTTGCGAGCAAATTGTTTGCAGGCAAATTGTTTGCAGCAAATTGTTTGCATCAAACTGTTTGCAGCAAATTGATTGCAGCAAACTTGTTTGTAGCAAATTGTTTTTCGCAAATTGTTTGTAGCAAATTTGTCTGTGTCAAAAGCCTTCTTTAGCAGCCGAATTTTTTGTAAGCAAAATTGTTTGCAGCAAATTGTTTGGTAGCAAACTGTTTGGCGCAACTTTGCGTGCAGCTAATCGTTTTTCGCAAATTGGTTCGCGCAACAACCTTGTTTGAAAGAAATAAAAATTGTTTGCAGCAAATTGTTGGTAGCAATTGTTTTTGCAACGAATTGTTTGCAGCAAATTGTTTGCAGCAAATTGTTTGCAGCAAATTGTTTGCAACTAGTTGTTTGCAGCGAATTGTTTTTAGCAAATTGTTTGCATCAAATGGTTTGTAGCAAATTTGTTTGCAGCTAATCCTTGCTTTGCAGCTAATTGTTTGTAGAAAATTGTTTGCAAGCAAATTTTCTGGCAGCAAATTGTTTGCACCAAATTGTTTGAAGCAAATTGTTTGCGTTAAATTTGTTTGCAGCCAATTCGGTTGCACCAAATCTGCTTTAAGCAACCATTGTGGGCAGCCAGTTTGTTTAGTGCAACCTTCGTTCAATTGTTTGCAGCACATTGGTTGCATCAAATTTGTTTGCAAGTAAATTGTTTGCAGCAACTATTTTGTTTGCCGGGATTGTTTGTAACAAATTTGTTTGCGGCAAATTGTTTGCAGAAAATTGTTTGCAGAAAATTTGTTTGCAGCAAATTGTTTGCAGCAAATTGTTTGCAGCAAATTGTTTGTAGCAAATTGTTTGCAGCAAATTGTTTGCAGCAAATTTGTTTGCAGCAAACCTTGTTTGTAGCAAATTTTTTGTAGGCAACTTTTTGCAGCAAATTTGTTTGCGGCAAATTGCTTGCACAAAATTGTTTGCAGTAAATTTGTTTGCAGCAAATTGTTTGCAGCAAATCGTTTCTGCAGCAACTTGTTTCAGCAAATTTTTGTATGTTGTTTGCAGCAAATTGTTTGCAGCAAATTGTTTGCAGCAAATTGTTTGCAACAAATTGTTTGCAGCAAATTGTTTGCAGCAAATTTGTTTGCGGCAAATTGTTCTAAGCAAATTGTTTACACCAAATTGTTTGCAGCAAATTTGTTTGCAGCAAATTGTTTGTAGAAAATTGTTTGCAACAAATTTTTTGTAGCAATTGCTTGCAGCAAATTGTTTGTAAACAACTTTGTTTGTAGCAAATTGTTTGCAGCAAATTGTTTGCAGCAAATTGTTTCAGCAATTTGTTTGCAGCAAACTGTTTGCAGCAAATTTGTTTGCAGCAAATTGTTTGCAGCAAACTTGTTTGTAAAAAATTGTTTGCAGCAAATTGTTTGCAACAAATTGTTTGCAGCAAATTTGTTTGCAGCAAATTGTTTTGTAGCAAATTGTTTGCAGCAAATTGTTTGCAGCAAATTGTTTGTAGCAATTTGTTTGCAGCAAATTGTTTGTAGCAAATTTTGTTTGCAGCAAATTGTTTGCAGCAAATTGTTTGCAGCAAATTGTTTGCAAAAATTTGTTTGCAGCAAATTGTTTGTAGCAAATTTGTTTGCAGCAAATTGTTTTGCAGCAAAATTCGTTTGCAGCAAATTGTTTGTAGCAAATTTGTTTGTAGCAAATTGTTTGCAGCAAATTGTTTGCAGCAAATTTGTTTGCAGCAAATTGTTTGCAGCAAATTTTTTTGTAGCAAATTTTTTGCAACAAATTGTTTGCAGCAAATTGTTTGCAGCAAATTGTTTGCAGCAAATTGTTTGCAGCAACTTTGTTTGCAGCTAATTGTTTTTGCAGCAAATTGTTTGCAGCAAATTGTTTGCAACAACTTTGTTTGCAGCAAATTGTTTGTCGCAAATTGTTTACAGCAAATTATTTGCAGAAAATTGTTTGCAGCAAATTGTTTGCAGCAAATTTGTTTGCAGCAAATTGTTTGCAGCAACTTTTTTGCAGCAAACTTGTTTGCAGCAAATTGTTTGCAGCAAATTGTTTGTAGCAATTTGTTTTCGCAGCAAATTGTTCGCAGCAAATTGTTTGCAGCAAATTGTTTGCAGCAAATTTGTTTGTAGCAAATTCGTTTGCAGCAAATTTTTTGCAGCAAATTGTTCGCAACAATTTGTTTGCAGCAACTTGTTTGTTAGCAAATTGTTTGTAGCAAACTGGTTGCGTTAAAATTGTTCTGCAGCAAATCGTTTGCAGCAAATTATTTGCAGCAAATTGTTTGCAGCAAATTTGTTTGCAGCAAATTGTTTGCAACAAATTTGTTTGCAGCAAATTTGTTTGCAGCAAATTTGTTTGCAGCAAATTGTTTGCAGCAAATTGTTTGCAGCAAATTGTTTGCAGCAAATTGTTTGCAGCAAATTGTTTGCAGCAAATTGTTTGCAGCAAATTGTTTGCAAATTTTTGCGCAAATTGTTTGCAGCAAATTGTTTGCAGCAAATTTGTTTGCAGCAAATTGTTTGCAGCGAATTTGTTTGCAGCAAATTGTTTCAGCAAATTGTTTGTAGAAAATTGTTTGCAGCAAATTTTTTTGCAGCAAATTGTTTGCAGCAAATTGTTTGCAACGAATTTGTTTGCAGCAAATTGTTTGCAGCAAGTTGTTTGCAGAAAATTGTTTTTAGCAATTTGTTTGCAGCAAATAGTTTGCAGCAAATTTTTTTGCAGCCAATTGCTTGCAGCAAATTGTTTGTAAAAAATTTGTTTGCATCAAACTGTTTGCAGCAAATTTGTTTGCAGCAAAGTTTTTTGTAGCAAATTGTTTGTAGCAAATTGTTTGCAGCAAATTGTTTGTAGCAATTTGTTTGCAGCAAATAGCTTGCAGCAAATTTGTTAGCAGCCAATTGTTTGCAGCCAATTGTTTGCAGAAAATTGTTTGCAAAAAATTTGTTTGCATCAAACTGTTTGCAGCAAATTTGTTTGCAGCCAATTTTTTTGCAGCAAATTTTTTTGAAGCAAATTGTTTGCAGCAAATTTGTTTGTAGCAAATTGCTTGCACCAATTTGTTTGCAGCAAATTGTTTTGCAGCAAATTTTTTGCAGCAAATTTTTTGCAGCAAATTTTTTGCAGCAAATTTTTTTGCAGCAAATTTTTTTGCAGCAAATTGTTTGCAGCAAATTGTTTGTAGCAAATTGTTTGCAGCAAATTTGTTTGCAGCAAATTTGTTTGCATCAAACTGTTTACAGCAAATTTGTTTGCAGCAAACTGTTTACAGCAAATTTGTTTGCAGCAAATTGTTTGCAACAAATTTTTTTGCAGCAAATTGTTTGCAGCAAATTTGTTTGCAGCAAATTGTTTGCAGCAAATTGTTTGCAACAAATTTGTTTGCACTTGTTTGCAGCAAATTTGTTTATAGCAAATTGTTTGCAGCAAATTGTTTGCAGCAAATTGTTTGCAAAAAAATTTGTTTGCAGCAAATTTGTTTGCAGCAATTTTTTTGCAGCAAATTTTTTGTGAGCAAATTGTTTGTAGCAAATTGTTTGCAGCAAATTGTTTGCAGCAACTTTGTTTGCAGCTAATTGTTTTTCGCAAATTGTTTACAGCAAATTGTTTGCAGCAAATTTGTTTGCAGCAAATTGTTTGTAGCAAATTGTTTGCAGCAAATTGTTTGCAGCAAATTGTTTGCAGCAAATTTGTTTGCAGCAAATTGTTTGCAGCAAATTTGTTTGCAGCAAATTGTTTGCAGCAAATTGTTTGCAGCAAATTTGTTTGCAGCAAATTGTTTGCATCAAATTGTTTGCAGCAAATTGTTTGCAACAAATTGTTTGCAGCAAATTGTTTGCAGCAAATTGTTTGCAGCAAATTGTTTGCAGCAATTTGTTTGTGCAAATTGTTTGCAACAAATTGTTTGCAGCAAATTGTTTGCAACAAATTTGTTTGCAGCAAATTGTTTGCAGCAAATTGTTTGCAGCAAATTGTTTGCAGCAAATTGTTTGCAGCAAATTGTTTGTAGCAAATTGTTTGCAGCAAATTGTTTGCAGCAAATTTGTTTGCAGCAAATTTGTTTGCAGCAAATTTGTTTGCAGCAAATTGTTTGCAGCAAATTTGTTTACAGAAATTGTTTGCTGCAAATTGTTTGCAAAAAATTGTTTGCAGCAAATTTGTTTTGAAGCAAATTTGTTTGCAGCAAATTGTTTGCAGCAAATTTGTTTGTAGCAAATTGTTTGTAGCAAATTGTTTGCAGCAAATTGTTTGCAGCAATTTGTTCGCAACAAATTGTTTGCAGCAACTCATTTGCAGCAAATTCTTTGCAGCAAATTGTTTGCAGCAAATTGTTTGCAACAAATTTGTTTTGCAGCAAATTGTTTGCAGCAAGTTGTTTGCAGCAAGTTGTTTGTCTGTTTGCAGCAAATTGTTTGCAACAAATTGTTTGCAGCAAATTGTTGCAACAAATTTGTTTGCAGCAAATTGTTTGTAGAAAATTGTTTGCAGCAAATTGTTTGTAGCAAATTGTTTGCAGCAAATTGTTTGTAGCAATTTTGTTTGCAGCAAATTGTTTTGCAAACTGTTTACAAATTTGTTTGCGGCAAATTGTTTGCAGCAAATTGTTTGCAGCAAATTGTTTGCAGCAAATTGTTTGCAGCAAATTGTTTGCAGCAAATTTGTTTGCAGCAAATGGTTTTTGCAGCAAATTGTTTGTAGCAAATTGCTTGCAGCAAATTGTTTGAAGCACAATTTGTTTGTAGGAAATATGTTTGCAGCAAATTTTTTAGTAGCCAATTGTTTGCAGCAACTTGCTTGCAGAAAATTGTTTGCAAAAAATTTGTTTGCATCAAACTGTTAGCAGCAAATTTGTTTGCAGCCAATTTTTTTGCAGCAAATTTTTTTGAAGCAAATTGTTTGCAGCAAATTTGTTTGTAGCAAATTGCTTGCACCAATTTGTTTGCAGCAAATTGTTCGCAACACATTTGTTTGCTGCAAATTGTTTGCAGAAAATTATTTGCAGCAAATTGTTTGTAGCAAATTGTTTGCATCAAATTGTTTGTAGCAAATTTGTCTATAAAGCAAACATGCTTTCCGCGTTAAAAACTGTTTGCAGCAACCTTGTCTATATCAACTTGTCCGCGTTGCAACCTATCTTGAGAAAGAACTCCTTTTGGGCAAGTTAAACTGGCTCGCTGGAAATCATCTGCAGCAAACCGTTCAGCAAACTGTCTGCAGCAAATTGTTTGCAGCAAATATGTTTTCAGCAAATTTGTTTGCAGCAAGTTTTTTTGCAGCCAATTGTTTGCAGCACATTGGTTGCATCAAATTTGTTTGCAGGGAACCGTCCGCAGCAAATTTGTTTGTCATGAATTGTTTGTAGCAAAATTTGTCGCGTTAAACTATGCCTTGCAGCAAACTCATTCGCGCTGAACCGTCTGCGTTAGGAAACCGTCTATGTTGCAACAAACCGCGTTGAACCCATCTGCGGCAAACTGTCTGCAGCCAAACTATTCAGCAGCAAACCGTCTTGCAGCTAACCTATTCGCATAAGCTAAACTGTGCGCATGCCAAACTGTCTTGCTGTTAAAATTCACTTGCAGCAAATTTGTTTTGCGGTTAAAATTGCTTGCACCAAATTGTTTGCAGCAAATTGTTCGCAACATTTGTTTGCTGCAATTGTTTGCAGAAAATTATTTGCAGCAAATTGTTTGTAGCAAATTGTTTGCAGCAAATTTGTTTGAAGCGAATTTGTTTGTAGCAAATTGGTTTCCAGAGCAAACTGGTTTGTAAAGCAAACTGTCTGCAGCAACCTTCGAGCCATAGCTAATTGTTTGTGAGAAAATTGTTTGCAGCAAATTTTTCATAGCAACCTGTTTGGCAGCAACTTGTTTGCAAAGCAAATTGTTTTCAGCAAATTGTTTGTAGCAAATTGTTTGCAGCAAATATGTTTTCAGCAAATTTGTTTGCAGCAAGTTTTTTTGCAGCCAATTGTTTGCAGCACATTGGTTGCATCAAATTTGTTTGCAGCAAACTGTCCGCAGCAAATTTGTTTGCCGCGAATTGTTTGTAGCAAAATTTGTTTCGCGTTGAACCTGTCTGGCAGCAACCTGTCTGAAGCCAAACTGGTTTCATGTTAAACTGTCTATGCTGTAACCTTTGCAAAACTGGCTCAAGTAAGTTAAATCTGTCTATGAAAGCAAACTGGCTCAAGCAAACCTGTCTCGGCAAACACACTTGTCTTGCCGCAAATCATATTTGTGACCTCAACTGTTTGTAGCAAATTGTTTGCAGCAAATCAGGCAGCAAATCATATCTTGCAGCAAATTGTTCGCAGCAAATTGTTTGCAGCAAATTGTTTGTAGCAAATTGTTTGCAGCAACTTTGTTTGCAGCTAATTGTTGTAGCAAATTGTTTGCAGCAAATTTGTTTGCGGCAAATTTGTTTGCGGCAAATTTGTTTGCAGCCAATTGTTTGCAGAAAATTGGTTGCAGCAAATTGTATGTAGCCAATTGTTTGTATCAAATTGTTTGTAGCAAATTGTTTGCATCAAATTGTTTGCAGCAAATTGTTCGCGGAAAACATTTGTTTGCAGCAAATTTGCAGCAAATTGTTTGCAGCAAATTGTTTGTAGCAAATTGCTTTGCAGCAACTTTGTTTGCAGCAAATTGTTTATCAGCAAATTTGTTTGCAGTTAAGTTTTTTGTAGCAAATTGTTTGTAGAAAATTGTTTGTAGCAAATTGTTTGCAGCAACTCCGTCTGCTGAAATCGGGTGCAGCAATTCATCCTGCAGACACCTAGCAACTCATACAACCTTATACCTGTAAAACTACTTATACTAACCTTTTCGCAGCAAACCTGGTTACAGCTAAGGGTCAAGCGCGCGTAAAAACTGGTTTGCGGCAAACGCTTTGCAACAATCAATTCGGCAGCCAACTCCTCCGCAAAAAATTTGTTTGCAGCAAATTGGTTGGTAACAAATTCTTTGCAGTAAACTGTTTGTAGCAAATTGGTTGCAGCAAATCTGTTTGCAGCAAATTGTTTGCAGCAAACTGTTTGCAGCAAATTGTTTGCAGCAAATTTGTTTGCAGCAAATTGTTTGCAGCAAATTGTTTGCAGAAAATTTGTTTGCAGCAAATGGTTTGTAGCACATTTGTTTGTAGCAAATTTGCTTGTAGCAAATTTGTTTGAAGCAAATTTGTTTGTAGCAAATTGTTTGCTGCAAATTGTTTGTAGCAAATTGTTTGTAGCAAATTTGTTTGTAGCAAATTGTTTGTAGCAAATTGTTTGCAGCAAATTGTTTGCAGCAAATTTGTTTGCAGCAAATTGTTTGCAGCAAATTGTTTGCAGAAAATTTGTTTGCAGCAAATTGTTTGCAGCAAATTGTTTGTAGCAAATTGTTTGTAGCAAATTGTTTGCAGCAAATTGTTTGCAGCAAATTGTTTGTAACAAATTTGTTTGTAGCAAATTTTTTGCAGCAAATTGTTTGCAGCAAATTGTTTGTAGCAAATTGTTTGCAGCAAATTGTTTGCAGCAATTGTTTTGTAGCAAATTGTTTGTAGCAAATTGTTTGCAGCAAATTTGTTTGCAGCAAATTGTTTGCAGCAAATTTGTTTGCAGCAAATTTGTTTGCAGAAATTGTTTGTAGCACATTGTTTGTAGCAAACTGTTTGTAGCAAATTGTTTGCAGCAAATTTGTTTGCAGCAAATTGTTTTTCAGCAAATTGCTTGCAGCAAATTTTTTTGCAGCAAATTTGTTTGCAGCAAATTGTTTGCAGCAAATTGTTTGCAGCAAATTGTTTGCAGTAAATTGGTTTGCAGCAAATTTGTTTGTAGCAAATTGTTTGCAGCAAATTTGTTTGTAGCAAATTGTTTGCAGCAAATTGTTTGCAGCAAATTGTTTGCAGCAAATTGTTTGCAGCAAATTGTTTGCAGCAAATTGTGTTTGCAGCAAATTGTTTGTAGCAAATTGTTTGCAGCAAATTGTTTGCAGCAAATTGTTTGTAGCAAATTGTTTGTTGTTGCAGCAAATTGTTTGCAGCAAATTGTTTGTAGCAAATTTGTTTGCAGCAAATTGTTTGCAGCAAATTTGTTTGCAGCAAATTGTTTGTAGCAAATTGTTTGTAGCAAATTGTTTGCAGCAAATTGTTTGTAGCAAATTGTTTGCAGCAAATTGTTTGCAGCAAATTTGTTTGCAACAATTGTTTGCAGCAAATTGTTTGAAGCAATTGTTTGCAAATTGTTTGTAGCAAATTGTTTGCAGCAAATTTTGTTTGCAGCAAATTGTTTGCAGCAAATTTGTTTGCAGCAAATTGTTTGCACAATTGTTTGTAGCAAATTGTTTGCAGCAAATTGTTTGCAGACATTTGTTTGCAGCAAATTGTTTGTTGTTTGCAGCAAATTGTTTTGCAGCAAATTGTTTGTAGCAAATTGTTTGTAGCAAATTGTTTGCAGCAAATTGTTTGCAGCAAATTTGTTTGCAGCAAATTGTTTGCAGCAAATTTGTTTGTAGCAAATTGTTTGCAGCAAATTTGTTTGCAGCAAATTGTTTGTAGCAAATTGTTTGCAGCAAACTTGTTTGCAGCAAATTGTTTGTTAACAAATTGTTTGCAGCAAATTTGTTTGCAGCAAATTGTTTGTAGCAAATTGTTTGCAGCAAATTGTTTGTAGCAAATTGTTTGCAGCAAATTGTTTGCAGCAAATTGTTTGCAGCAAATTTGTTTGCAGCAAATTGTTTGTAGCAAATTGTTTGCAGCAAATTTGTTTGCAGCAAATTGTTTGCAGCAAATTGTTTGCAGCAAATTTGTTTGTAGCAAATTGTTTGCAGCAAATTGTTTGCAGCAAATTTGTTTGTAGCAAATTGTTTGCAGCAAATTGCAAATTGTTTGCAGCAAATTTGTTTGCAGCAAATTGTTTGTAGCAAATTGTTTGTAGCAAATTGTTTGCAGCAAATTTGTTTGCAGCAAATTTGTTTGCAGCAAATTGTTTGCAGCAAATTGTTTGCAGCAAATTGTTTGCAGCAAATTGTTTGTAGCAAATTGTTTGCAGCAAATTGTTTGCAGCAAATTGTTTGCAGCAAATTTGTTTGCAGCAAATTGTTTGCAGCAAATTGTTTGCAGCAAATTGTTTGCAGCAAATTTGTTTGCAGCAAATTGTTTGGCAAATTGTTTAATTTGTTTGTAGCAAATTGTTTGCAGCAAATTGTTTGCAGCAAATTTGTTTGCAGCAAATTTGTTTGCAGCAAATTGTTTGCAGCAAATTTGTTTGCAGCAAATTTGTTTGTAGCAAATTGTTTGCAGCAAATTGTTTGTAGCAAATTGTTTGTAGCAAATTTGTTTGCAGCAAATTGTTTGCAGCAAATTGTTTGCAGCAAATTTGTTTGCAGCAAATTGTTTGCAGCAAATTGTTTGTAGCAAATTGTTTGTAGCAAATTTGTTTGCAGCAAATTGTTTGCAGCAAATTGTTTGTAGCAAATTGTTTGTAGCAAATTGTTTGCAGCAAATTGTTTGCAGCAAATTGTTTGCAGCAAATTGTTTGCAGCAAATTTGTTTGTAGCAAATTGTTTGTAGCAAATTGTTTGCAGCAAATTGTTTGCAGCAAATTTGTTTGCAGCAAATTGTTTGCAGCAAATTGTTTGCAGCAAATTGTTTGCTGAGCAAATTTGTTTGCAGCAAATTGTTTGTAGCAAATTGTTTGTAGCAAATTGTTTGCAGCAAATTTGTTTGCAGCAAATTTGTTTGCAGCAAATTGTTTGCAGCAAATTGTTTGTAGCAAATTGTTTGCAGCAAATTTGTTTGCAGCAAATTGTTTGTAGCAAATTGTTTGGAGCAAATTGTTTGTAGCAAATTGTTTGCAGCAAATTGTTTGCAGCAAATTTGTTTGCAGCAAATTTGTTTGCAGCAAATTGTTTGCAGCAAATTTGTTTGCAGCAAATTGTTTGTAGCAAATTGTTTGCAGCAAATTGTTTGCAGCAAATTGTTTGCAGCAAATTGTTTGCAGCAAATTGTTTGCAGCAAATTTGTTTGCAGCAAATTGTTTGTAGCAAATTGTTTGCAGCAAATTGTTTGCAGCAAATTTGTTTGTAGCAAATTGTTTGTAGCAAATTGTTTGCAGCAAATTTGTTTGCAGCAAATTGTTTGCAGCAAATTTGTTTGCAGCAAATTGTTTGCAGCAAATTGTTTGCAGCAAATTGTTTGCAGCAAATTGTTTGCAGCAAATTTGTTTGCAGCAAATTGTTTGCAGCAAATTGTTTGCAGCAAATTGTTTGCAGCAAATTGTTTGCAGCAAATTTGTTTTAACAAATTGTTTGCAAATTGTTTGCAGCAAATTGTTTGCAGCAAATTGTTTGCAGCAAATTGTTTGTAGCAAATTGTTTGTAGCAAATTGTTTGCAGCAAATTTGTTTGCAGCAAATTTGTTTGCAGCAAATTGTTTGCAGCAAATTGTTTGCAGCAAATTGTTTGTTTGTTTGCAGCAAATTGTTTGCAGCAAATTGTTTGCAGCAAATTGTTTGCAGCAAATTTGTTTGCAGCAAATTGTTTGCAGCAAATTGTTTGTAGCAAATTGTTTGCAGCAAATTGTTTGCAGCAAATTGTTTGCAGCAAATTTGTTTGCAGCAAATTGTTTGCAGCAAATTTGTTTGCAGCAAATTTGTTTGCAGCAAATTTGTTTGCAGCAAATTGTTTGCAGCAAATTGTTTGCAGCAAATTGTTTGCAGCAATTGTTTGTAGCAAATTGTTTGTAGCAAATTGTTTGCAGCAAATTTGTTTGCAGCAAATTGTTTGCAGCAAATTGTTTGTAGCAAATTGTTTGCAGCAAATTGTTTGCAGCAAATTGTTTGCAGCAAATTGTTTGCAGCAAATTTGTTTGCAGCAAATTGTTTGCAGCAAATTGTTTGCAGCAAATTGTTTGTAGCAAATTGTTTGCAGCAAATTGTTTGCAGCAAATTTGTTTGCAGCAAATTGTTTGTAGCAAATTGTTTGTAGCAAATTGTTTGCAGCAAATTGTTTGTAGCAAATTGTTTGCAGCAAATTGTTTGCAGCAAATTTGTTTGCAGCAAATTTGTTTGCAGCAAATTGTTTGTTTGCAGCAAATTGTTTGCAGCAAATTTGTTTGCAGCAAATTGTTTGTAGCAAATTGTTTGTAGCAAATTTGTTTGCAGCAAATTTGTTTGCAGCAAATTTGTTTGCAGCAAATTTGTTTGCTGCAAATTGTTTGAAGCACATTGTTTATAGCAAATTGTTTGCAGCAAATTTGTTTGCAGCAAATTGTTTGTAGCAAATTTGTTTGTAGCAAATTGTTTGTAGCAAACTGTTTGTAGCAAACTGTTTGCAGCAAATTGTTTGCAGCAAATTTGTTTGTAGCAAATTGTTTGCAGCAAATTTGTTTGCAGCAAATTTGTTTGTAGGAAATTGTTTGTAGCAAATTGTTTGTAGCAAATTGTTTGCAGCAAATTTGTTTGCAGCAAATTGTTTGTAGCAAATTGTTTGCAGCAAATTTGTTTGTAGGAAATTGTTTGCAACAAATGGTTTGTAGCAAATTGTTTGCAGCAAATTTGTTTGTAGGAAATTGTTTGCAGCAAATTGTTTGCAGCAAATTTGTTTGCAGCAAATTTGTTTGTAGGAAATTGTTTGTAGCAAATTGTTTGTAGCAAATTGTTTGCAGCAAATTTGTTTGCTGCAAATTGTTTGTAGCAAATTTGTTTGTAGCAAACTGGTTGTAGCAAATTGTTTGCAGCAAATTTGTTTGTAGCAAATTGTTTGCAGCAAATTTGTTTGCAGCAAATTTGTTTGTAAATTGTTTGAGGAAATTGTTTGTAAAATTGTTTGTAGCAAATTGTTTGCAGCAAATTTGTTTGCAGCAAATTGTTTGTAGCAAATTGTTTGCAGCAAATTTGTTTGTAGGAAATTGTTTGCAACAAATGGTTTGCAGCAATTTTGTTTGCAGCTAATTTGTTTGCTGCAAATTGTTTGAAGCACATTGTTTATAGCAAACTGTTTGTAGCAAATTGTTTGCAGCAAATTGTTTGCAGCAAATTTGTTTGCAGCAAATTGTTTGTAGCAAATTGTTTGTAGCAAATTGTTTGCAGCAAATTGTTTGCAGCAAATTGTTTGCAGCAAATTGTTTGTAGCAAATTGTTTGCAGCAAATTGTTTGCAGCAAATTTGTTTGTAGCAAATTGTTTGTAGCAAATTGTTTGTAGCAAATTGTTTGCAGCAATTTTGTTTGCAGCTAATTTGTTTGCTGCAAATTGTTTGAAGCACATTGTTTATAGCAAACTGTTTGTAGAAAATTTGTTTGCTGCAAATTGTTTGTAGCACATTGTTTGTAGCAAACTGTTTGTAGCAAATTGTTTGCAGCAAATTGTTTGCAGCAATTTTGTTTGCAGCTAATTTGTTTGCTGCAAATTGTTTGAAGCACATTGTTTATAGCAAACTGTTTGTAGCAAATTGTTTGCAGCAAATTGTTTGCAGCAAATTTGTTTGCAGCAAATTGTTTGTAGCAAATTGTTTGTAGCACATTGTTTGTAGCAAACTGTTTGTAGCAAATTGTTTGCAGCAAATTGTTTGCATCAATTTTGTTTGCAGCTAATTTGTTTGCTGCAAATTGTTTGAAGCACATTGTTTATATCAAATTGTTTGCAGCAAATTTGTTTGCAGCAAATTGTTTGTAGCAAATTGTTTGTAGCAAATTGTTTGTAGCAAATTGTTTGCAGCAAATTGTTTGCAGCAAATTTGTTTGCAGCAAATTGTTTGCAGCAAATTGTTTGTAGCAAATTGTTTGCAGCAAATTTGTTTGATTTTTGTAGCAAATTGTTTGTAGCAAACTGTTTGTAGCAAATTGTTTGCAGCAAATTGTTTGCATTTGACAAATTTTTGTTTTGTTTGCAGCTAATTTGTTTGCTGCAAATTGTTTGCAAATGTTTGAAGCACATTGTTTATAGCAAATTGTTTGCAGCAAATTTGTTTGCAGCAAATTGTTTGTAGCAAATTGTTTGCAGCAAATTGTTTGCAGCAAATTTGTTTGCAGCAAATTGTTTGTAGCAAATTGTTTGCAGCAAAATTGTTTGTAGCAAATTGTTTGCAGCAAATTGTTTGCAGCAAATTTGTTTGCAGCTAATTTGTTTGCAGCAAATTGTTTGTAGCAAATTGTTTGTAGCAAATTGTTTGCAGCAAATTTGTTTGCAGCAAATTGTTTGTAGCAAATTTGTTTGCAGCAAATTTGTTTGCAGCAAATTGTTTGCAGCAAATTTGTTTGCAGCAAATTGTTTGCAGCAAATTGTTTGTAGCAAATTGTTTGCAGCAAATTTGTTTGCAGCAAATTGTTTGTTGTTTGTAGCAAATTGTTTGTAGCAAATTGTTTGTAGCAAATTGTTTGCAGCAAATTTGTTTGCAGCAAATTGTTTGCAGCAAATTGTTTGCAGCAAATTGTTTGTAGCAAATTGTTTGCAGCAAATTGTTTGCAGCAAATTGTTTGCAGCAAATTTGTTTGCAGCAAATTGTTTGTAGCAAATTGTTTGCAGCAAATTGTTTGCAGCAAATTGTTTGCAGCAAATTGTTTGCAGCAAATTTGTTTGCAGCAAATTGTTTGTAGCAAATTGTTTGTAGCAAATTGTTTGCAGCAAATTGTTTGCAGCAAATTTTTGTTGTTTGTAGCAAATTGTTTGTAGCAAATTGTTTGCAGCAAATTGTTTGCAGCAAATTGTTTGTAGCAAATTTGTTTGTAGCAAATTGTTTGCAGCAAATTGTTTGTAGCAAATTGTTTGCAGCAAATTTGTTTGCAGCAAATTGTTTGTAGCAAATTGTTTGCAGCAAATTTGTTTGTAGCAAATTGTTTGCAACAAATTGTTTGTAGCAAATTTGTTTGCAGCAAATTGTTTGTAGCAAATTGTTTGCAGCAAATTGTTTGCAGCAAATTTGTTTGCAGCAAATTTGTTTGCAGCAAATTGTTTGTAGCAAATTGTTTGTAGCAAATTGTTTGCAGCAAATTGTTTGCAGCAAATTTGTTTGCAGCAAATTTGTTTGTAGCAAATTGTTTGTAGCAAATTTGTAGCAAATTTGCAGCAAATTTGTTTGCAGCAAATTTGTTTGCAGCAAATTGTTTGCAGCAAATTGTTTGTAGCAAATTGTTTGCAGCAAATTTGTTTGTAGCAAATTGTTTGTAGCAAATTGTTTGTAGCAAATTGTTTGCAAAATTGTTTGCAGCAAATTTGTTTGCAGCAAATTGTTTGTAGCAAATTGTTTGCAGCAAATTTGTTTGTAGCAAATTGTTTGCAGCAAATTGTTTGCAGCAAATTGTTTGCAGCAAATTTGTTTGCAGCAAATTGTTTGTAGCAAATTGTTTGTAGCAAACTGTTTGTAGCAAATTGTTTGTAGCAAATTGTTTGCAGCAAATTGTTTGCAGCAAATTTGTTTGCAGCAAATTGTTTGTAGCAAATTGTTTGTAGCAAATTGTTTGCAGCAAATTGTTTGCAGCAAATTTGTTTGCAGCAAATTGTTTGTAGCAAATTGTTTGCAGCAAATTGTTTGCAGCAAATTGTTTGCAGCAAATTGTTTGTAGCAAATTGTTTGCAGCAATTTTGTTTGCAGCTAATTTGTTTGCTGCAAATTGTTTGAAGCACATTGTTTATAGCAAACTGTTTGTAGAAAATTTGTTTGCTGCAAATTGTTTGTAGCACATTGTTTGTAGCAAACTGTTTGTAGCAAATTGTTTGCAGCAAATTGTTTGCAGCAATTTTGTTTGCAGCTAATTTGTTTGCTGCAAATTGTTTGAAGCACATTGTTTATAGCAAACTGTTTGTAGCAAATTGTTTGCAGCAAATTGTTTGCAGCAAATTTGTTTGCAGCAAATTGTTTGTAGCAAATTGTTTGTAGCACATTGTTTGTAGCAAACTGTTTGTAGCAAATTGTTTGCAGCAAATTGTTTGCATCAATTTTGTTTGCAGCTAATTTGTTTGCTGCAAATTGTTTGAAGCACATTGTTTATATCAAATTGTTTGCAGCAAATTTGTTTGCAGCAAATTGTTTGTAGCAAATTGTTTGTAGCAAATTGTTTGCAGCAAATTGTTTGCAGCAAATTTGTTTGCAGCAAATTTGTTTGCTGCAAATTGTTTGAAGCACATTGTTTATAGCAAACTGTTTGTAGAAAATTTGTTTGCAGCAAATTGTTTGTAGCAAATTGTTTGTAGCAAACTGTTTGTAGCAAATTGTTTGCAGCAAATTGTTTGCAGCAATTTTGTTTGCAGCTAATTTGTTTGCTGCAAATTGTTTGAAGCAAATTTGTTTGCAGCAAATTGTTTGTAGCAAATTGTTTGCAGCAAATTGTTTGCAGCAAAATTTGTTTGCAGCAAATTGTTTGTAGCAAATTGTTTGCAGCAAATTGTTTGTTTGCAAAATTGTTTGTAAAATTGTTTGCAGCAAATTTGTTTGTAGCAAATTGTTTGCAGCAAATTTTGTTTGCAACAAATTGTTTGTAGCAAATTTGTTTGTAGCAAATTGTTTGCAGCAAATTGTTTGCAGCAAATTTGTTGTAGCAAAACTTGTTTGCAGCAAATTGTTTGTAGCAAATTGTTTGCAGCAAATTTGTTTGTAGCAAATTTGTTTGCAGCAAATTTGTTTGCAGCAAATTGGTTTGTAGCAAATTGTTTGCAGCAAATTTGTTTGCAGCAAATTGTTTGTAGCAAATTGTTTGTAGCAAATTGTTTGCAGCAAATTTGTTTGTAGGAAATTGTTTGCAACAAATGGTTTGTAGCAAATTGTTTGCAGCAAATTTGTTTGTAGGAAATTGTTTGCAGCAAATTGTTTGCAGCAAATTTGTTTGCAGCAAATTTGTTTGTAGGAAATTGTTTGTAGCAAATTATTTGTAGCAAATTGTTTGCAGCAAATTTGTTTGCTGCAAATTGTTTGTAGCAAATTTGTTTGTAGCAAACTGCTTGTAGCAAATTGTTTGCAGCAAATTTGTTTGTAGCAAATTGTTTGCAGCAAATTTGTTTGTAGCAAACTTTTGTAGCAAATTTGTTTGTAGGAAATTTGTTTGTAGTAAATTTGTTTGCAGCAAATTGTTTGCAGCAAATTTGTTTGCAGCAAATTGTTTGTAGCAAATTTGTTTGCAGCAAATTTGTTTGTAGGAAATTGTTTGCAACAAATTGTTTGCAGCAAATTTGTTTGCAGCTAAATTTGTTTGCTGCAAATTGTTTGCAGCACATTGTTTATAGCAAACTGTTTGTAGCAAATTGTTTGCAGCAAATTGTTTGCAGCAAATTTGTTTGCAGCAAATTGTTTGTAGCAAATTGTTTGTAGCAAATTGTTTGCAGCAAATTGTTTGCAGCAAATTTGTTTGCAGCAAATTGTTTGTAGCAAATTGTTTGCAGCAAATTTGTTTTCAGCAAATTGTTTGTAGCAAATTGTTTGTAGCAAATTGTTTGCAGCAATTTTGTTTGCAGCACATTGTTTATAGCAAACTGTTTGTAGAAAATTTGTTTGCTGCAAATTGTTTGTAGCACATTGTTTGTAGCAAACTGCTTGTAGCAAATTGTTTGCAGCAAATTGTTTGCAGCAATTTTGTTTGCAGCTAATTTGTTTGCTGCAAATTGTTTGAAGCACATTGTTTATAGCAAACTGTTTGTAGCAAATTGTTTGCAGCAAATTGTTTGCAGCAAATTTGTTTGCAGCAAATTGTTTGTAGCACATTGTTTGTAGCACATTGTTTGTAGCAAACTGTTTGTAGCAAATTGTTTGCAGCAAATTGTTTGCATCAATTTTGTTTGCAGCTAATTTGTTTGCTGCAAATTGTTTGAAGCACATTGTTTATATCAAATTGTTTGCAGCAAATTTGTTTGTAGCAAATTGTTTGTAGCAAATTGTTTGTAGCAAATTGTTTGTAGCAAATTGTTTGCAGCAATTTTGTTTGCAGCTAATTTGTTTGCTGCAAATTGTTTGAAGCACATTGTTTATAGCAAACTGTTTGTAGCAAATTTGTTTGCAGCAAATTGTTTGTAGCACATTGTTTGTAGCAAACTGCTTGTAGCAAATTGTTTGCAGCAAATTGTTTGCAGCAATTTTGTTTGCAGCTAATTTGTTTGCAGCAAATTGTTTGCAGCAAATTGTTTGCAGCAAATTGTTTGTAGCAAATTGTTTGCAGCAAATTGTTTGCAGCAAATTTGTTTGCAGCAAATTGTTTGTAGCAAATTGTTTGCAGCAAATTGTTTGTAGCAAATTGTTTGTAGCAAATTGTTTGCAGCAAATTGTTTGCATCAAATTTTGTTTGTAGCAAATTTGTTTGCTAGCAAATTGTTTGTAGCAAATTGTTTGTAGCAAATTGTTTGCAGCAAATTTGTTTGCAGCAAATTGTTTGTAGCAAATTGTTTGTAGCAAATTGTTTGCAGCAAATTGTTTGCAGCAATTTTGTTTGCAGCAAATTTGTTTGCAGCAAATTGTTTGTAGCAAATTGTTTGTAGCAAATTGTTTGCAGCAAATTTGTTTGCAGCAAATTTGTTTGACAAATTGTTTGCAAATTGTTTGTAGCAAATTGTTTGCAGCAAATTTGTTTGCAGCAAATTGTTTGTAGCAAATTGTTTGCAGCAAATTGTTTGCAGCAAATTGTTTGCAGCAAATTTGTTTGCAGCAAATTGTTTGTAGCAAATTGTTTGCAGCAAATTTGTTTGCAGCAAATTGTTTGCAGCAAATTTGTTTGCAGCAAATTTGTTTGCAGCAATTTTGTTTGCAGCAAATGGTGTTTGTAGCAAATTGTTTGCAGCAAATTGTTTGCAGCAAATTTGTTTGCAGCAAATTGTTTGCAGCAAATTGTTTGCAGCAAATTGTTTGTAGCAAATTGTTTGTAGCAAATTGTTTGCAGCAAATTTGTTTGCAGCAAATTTGTTTGTAGCAAATTGTTTGTAGCAAATTGTTTGTAGCAAATTTGTTTGCAGCAAATTTGTTTGCAGCAAATTGTTTGTAGCAAATTGTTTGTAGCAAATTGTTTGTAGCAAATTGTTTGCAGCAAATTTGTTTGCAGCAAATTTGTTTGCAGCAAATTTGTTTGTAGCAAATTGTTTGCAGCAAATTGTTTGCAGCAAATTTGTTTGCAGCAAATTGTTTGTAGCAAATTGTTTGCAGCAAATTGTTTGCAGCAAATTGTTTGTAGCAAATTGTTTGCAGCAAATTTGTTTGTAGCAAATTGTTTGCAGCAAATTGTTTGTAGCAAATTTGTTTGCAGCAAATTGTTTGTAGCAAATTGTTTGTAGCAAATTGTTTGCAGCAAATTTGTTTGCAGCAAATTGTTTGTAGCAAATTGTTTGCAGCAAATTGTTTGTAGCAAATTGTTTGCAGCAAATTTGTTTGCAGCAAATTGTTTGTAGCAAATTGTTTGTAGCAAATTGTTTGCAGCAAATTTGTTTGCAGCAAATTTGTTTGCAGCAAATTGTTTGCAGCAAATTGTTTGTAGCAAATTGTTTGCAGCAAATTTGTTTGTAGCAAATTGTTTGTAGCAAATTGTTTGTAGCAAATTGTTTGTAGCAAATTGTTTGTAGCAAATTGTTTGTAGCAAATTGTTTGCAGCAAATTTGTTTGCAGCAAATTGTTTGCAGCAAATTTGTTTGCAGCAAATTTGTTTGTAGCAAATTGTTTGTAGCAAATTGTTTGTAGCAAATTGTTTGCAGCAAATTTGTTTGCAGCAAATTGTTTGTAGCAAATTGTTTGTAGCAAATTGTTTGTAGCAAATTGTTTGTAGCAAATTGTTTGCAGCAAATTGTTTGCAGCAAATTTGTTTGCAGCAAATTTGTTTGCAGCAAATTGTTTGTAGCAAATTTGTTTGTAGCAAATTGTTTGACAAATTTGTTTGCAGCAAATTGTTTGTAGCAAATTGTTTGTAGCAAATTGTTTGTAGCAAATTGTTTGCAGCAAATTTGTTTGCAGCAAATTTGTTTGCAGCAAATTGTTTGTAGCAAATTGTTTGTAGCAAACTGTTTGCAGCAAATTTGTTTGCTGCAAATTGTTTGTAGACATTGTTTGTAGCAAATTGTTTGTAGCAAATTGTTTGCAGCAAATTGTTTGCAGCAAATTTGTTTGCAGCAAATTTGTTTGCTGCAAATTGTTTGCAGCAAATTTGTTTGTAGCAAATTGTTTGTAGCAAATTGTTTGCAGCAAATTGTTTGCAGCAAATTTGTTTGCAGCAAATTGTTTGTAGCAAATTGTTTGTAGCAAATTGTTTGTAGCAAATTGTTTGTAGCAAATTGTTTGTAGCAAATTGTTTGCAGCAAATTTGTTTGTAGCAAATTTGTTTGCAGCAAATTGTTTGCAGCAAATTTGTTTGCAGCAAATTGTTTGCAGCAAATTGTTTGCAGCAAATTGTTTGTAGCAAATTTGTTTGCAGCAAATTGTTTGTAGCAAATTGTTTGCAGCAAATTTGTTTGCAGCAAATTGTTTGCAGCAAATTGTTTGCAGCAATTTTGTTTGCAGCAAATTGTTTGCAGCAAATTGTTTGTAGCAAATTGTTTGCAGCAAACTGTTTGTAGCAAATTGTTTGCAGCAAATTGTTTGCAGCAAATTGTTTGCAGCAAATTGTTTGTAGCAAATTGTTTGCAGCAAATTGTTTGTAGCAAATTGTTTGTAGCAAATTGTTTGCAGCAAATTGTTTGCAGCAATTTTGTTTGCAGCAAATTTGTTTGCAGCAAATTGTTTGCAGCAAATTGTTTGTAAGCAAATTGTTTGCAGCAAATTTGTTTGTAGCAAATTGTTTGTAGCAAATTGTTTGCAGCAAATTGTTTGCAGCAAATTGTTTGCAGCAAATTGTTTGTAGCAAATTTGTTTCGCAGCAAATTGTTTGTAGCAAATTGTTTGCAGCAAATTGTTTGCAGCAAATTTGTTTGCAGCAAATTGTTTGCAGCAAATTGTTTGCAGCAAATTTGTTTGCAGCAAACTGTTTGTAGCAAATTGTTTGCAGCAAATTGTTTGCAGCAAATTGTTTGCAGCAAATTTGTTTGCAGCAAATTGTTTGCAGCAAATTGTTTGCAGCAAACTGTTTGTAGCAAATTGTTTGTAGCAAATTGTTTGTAGCAAATTGTTTGCAGCAAATTGTTTGCAGCAAATTGTTTGCAGCAAATTGTTTGCAGCAAATTGTTTGAAGCAAATTGTTTGCAGCAAATTGTTTGCAGCAAATTGTTTGCAGCAAATTGTTTGCAGCAAATTGTTTGTAGCAAATTGTTTGCAGCAAATTGTTTGCAGCAAATTTGTTTGCAGCAAATTGTTTGTAGCAAACTGTTAATAGCAAACTGTTTGTAGCAAATTGTTTGCAGCAAATTGTTTGCAGCAAATTTGTTTGCAGCAAATTGTTCGTAGCAAATTGTTTGTAGCAAATTGTTTGCAGCAAATTTGTTTGCAGCAAATTGTTTGTAGCAAATTGCTTGCAGCAAATTGTTTGCAGCAAATTGTTTGCAGCAAATTGTTTGTAGCAAAATTGTTTGCAAGCAAATTGTTTGTAGCAAATTGTTTGCAGCAAATTGTTTGCAGCAAATTGTTTGTAGCAAATTGTTTGCAGCAAATTGTTTGTAGCAAATTGTTTGCAGCAAATTGTTTGCAGCAAATTGTTTGCAGCAACTTTGTTTGCAGCAAATTGTTTGCAGCAATTTGTTTGCGCAAATTGTTTGTAGCAAATTGTTTGCAGCAAATTGTTTGCAGCAAATTTGTTTGCAGCAATTTGTTTGCAGCAAATTTGTTTGCAGCAAATTGTTTGCAGCACATTGTTTGTAGCAAATTGTTTGCAGCAAATTGTTTGCAGCAAACTGTTTGTAGCACATTGTTTGTAGCAAACTGCTTGTAGCAAATTGTTTGCAGCAAATTGTTTGCAGCAAATTGTTTGCAGCAAATTGTTTGCAGCAAATTGTTTGTAGCAAATTTGTTTGTAGCAAATTGTTTGTAGCAAATTGTTTGCAGCAAATTGTTTGCAGCAAATTGTTTGCAGCAAACTGTTTGTAGCAAATTGTTTGCAGCAAATTGTTTGCAGCAAATTGTTTGCAGCAAACTGTTTGTAGCAAATTGTTTGTAGCAAATTGTTTGTAGCAAATTGTTTGCAGCAAATTGTTTGCAGCAAATTTGTTTGTAGCTAATTTGTTTGTAGCAAATTGTTTGAAGCAAATTGTTTGCAGCAAATTGTTTGTAGCAAATTGTTTGCAGCAAATTTGTTTGCAGCAAATTGTTTGTAGCAAATTGTTTGCAGCAAATTGTTTGTAGCAAATTGTTTGCAGCAAATTTGTTTGCAGCAATTTGTTTGCAGCAAATTGTTTGTAGCAAATTGTTTGTAGCACATTGTTTGTAGCAAACTTGTTTGTAGCAAATTGTTTGCAGCAAATTGTTTGTAGCAAATTTGTTTGCAGCAAATTGTTTGCAGCAAATTGTTTGAAATAAACTTGTCTATACCTAATTTGTTTGCAGCAAATTCTGTTTGGAGCAAATTTGTTTCCAGCAAATTGTTTGTAGCAAATTTTTGCAGCAAATTGTTTGTGAAAGCAATTTTTGTTTGCAGCCACTTGTTTGTAGCAAATTGTTTGAAACAAATTGTTTGTAGCAATTTGTTTGCAGCAATTTGTCAATAGCAAACTGGTTTGTAGCAAATTTGTTTGCAGCAAATTCTTTGTAGCAAATTGTTTGTAGCAAATTGTTTGTAGCAAATTTGTTTGCAGCAAATTGCAACCACTTTGTTTGCAGCAATTTTGTCTGCCGCAAATTGTTTGAAGGACATTGTTTGTAGTAAATCATTTGTAGCAATTGTTTGCAGCACCTTGTTT
>JAECWX010000167.1:0-21200 GCA_018151165.1 Drosophila arawakana | reverse complement strand
CAAATTGTTTGCAGCAAATTTGTTTGCAGCAAATTTGTTTGTAGCACATTGTTTGTAGCAAACTGTTTGTAGCAAATTATTTTCAGCAATTTTGTTTGCAGCAAATGAGTTTGTAACAAATTCTTGCAGAGCAAATTGTTTTACAGCAAATTGTTTTTAGCTAATTTGTTTGCAGAAAATTTGTTTGTAGGAAATTGTTTGTAGCAAATTGTTTGTAGCAAATTGTTTGCAGCAAATTTGTTTGCAGCAAATTGTTTGCAGCAATTTTGTTTGCAGCATATGGTTTGTAGCAAATTGCTTGCAGCAAATTGTTTGCAGCAAATTGGTGCAGCAAAATTGTTTGCAGCTAATTTGTTTGCAGCAAATTGTTTGCAGCTAATTTGTTTGCAGCAAATTGTTTGTAGCAAATGGTTTGTAGCAATTTGCTTGCAGCAAATTGTTTGGAGCAAATTTGCTTGCAGCAAATTGTTTGGAGCAAATTTGTTTGCAGCAAATTGTTTGCAGCAAATTTGTTTGCAGCAAATTGTTTGCAGCAAATTTGTTTGCAGCAAATTGTTTGCAGCAAATTTGTTTGCAGCAAATTGTTTGCAGCAATTTTGTTTGCAGCATATGGTTTGTAGCAAATTGCTTGCAGCAAATTGTTTGCAGAAAATTGTTTGCAGCAAATTGCTTGCAGCAAATTGTTTGGAGCAAATTGTTTGCAGAAAATTGTTGGCAGCAAGTTTGTTTGTAGGAAATTGTTTGTAGCAAATTTGTTTGAGAGCAAATTGTTTGTACCAAGTTGTTTGTAGCTTAAATGGTTTGTAGAAAATTTGCTAGCAGCAAATTGTTTGGAGCACATTCTTTGTAGCAAACTGTTTGTAGCAAAATGGTTGGCGGCAAATTTGTTTGTAGGAAATTGTTTGTAGCAAATTGTTTGTAGCAAATTGTTTACAGCAAATTGTTTGCACCAAGATTGGTTTGTAGCAATTTATTTGCAAAAAAAAAAAAAAAAAAAAAAAAAAAAAAAAAAATTTGTTTGTAGCAAATTGTTTGTAGCAAATAGTTTGTAGCAAACGGTTTGTAGCAAATTTGTTTGCGGCAAATTGTTTGTAGCAAATGGTTTGTAGCAAATTGGTTGCAGACAAATTGTTTGTAGCAAACTGTTTGCAGCAAATTGTTTGCAGCAAATTGTTTGCAGCAAATTTGTTTGCAGCAAATTGTTTGTAGAAAATTTGTTTGCAGCAATTTGTGTTTGCAGCAAATTGTTTGTAGCAAACTGTTTGTAGCAAATTGTTTGCAGCAAATTGTTTGCAGCAAATGGTTTGTAGCAATTTGCTTGCAGCAAAATGTTTGCAGCAAGTTGTTTGTAGCAAATTGTTTGCAGAAAATTTGTTTGCAGGAAATTGGTGTAGCACATTATTTTGTAGCAACAATTTGTTTGTAGCAAATTGTTTTTAGCAAATTTGTTTGCAGCAAATTGTTTGCAGCAATTTGTTTGCAGCAAATGGTTTGCAGCAAATTGCTTGCAGCAAATTGTTTGCAGCAAATTGGTTTGCAGCAAATTGTTTGCAGCAAATTGTTTGTAGCAAATTGTTTGTAGCAAATTGTTTGCAGCTAATTTGTTTGCAGCAAATTGTTTGTAGCAAATTGTTTGTAGCAAAGTGTTTGCAGCAAATTGTTTGTAGCAAATTGCTTGCAGCAAATTGTTTGCAGCGAATTTGTTTGCAGCAAATTTTTTGCAGCAAATTTGTTTGCAGCAAATTGTTTGCAGCAAATTTGTTTGTAGCAAATTGTTTGCAGCAAATTGTTTGCAGCAAATTTGTTTGCAGCAAATTGTTTGGTGCAAATTGTTTGCAGCAAATTGTTTGCAGCAAATTATTTGCAGCAAATTGTTTGCAGCAAATTGTTTGCAGCAAATTGTTTGCAGCAAATTCTTTGCAGCAAATTGTTTGCAGCAAATTGTTTGTAGCAAATTGTTTGCAGCAAATTGTTTGCAGCAAATTCGATCTTGTTTGCGGTAAATTGTTTGCAGCAAATTTGTTTGCAGCAAATTGTTTGCAGCAAATTATTTGCAGCAAATTGTTTGCAGCAAATTGTTTGCAGCAAATTGTTTGCAGCAAATTCGTTTGCAGCAAATTGTTTGCAGCAAATTGTTTGCAGCAAATTGTTTGCAGCAAATTGTTTGCAGCAAATTGTTTGCAGCAAATTTGTTTGCAGCAAATTGTTTGCAGCAAATTGTTTGCAGCAAATTGTTTGCAGCAAATTGTTTGTAGCAAATTTGTTTGCAGCAAATTGTTTGCAGCAAATTGTTTGCAGCAAATTGTTTGCAGCAAATTGTTTGTAGCAAATTGTTTGTAGCAAATTGTTTGTAGCAAATTGTTTGCAGCAAATTTGTTTGCAGCAAATTGTTTGCAGCAAATTGTTTGCAGCAAATTGTTTGTAGCAAATTGTTTGTAGCAAATTGTTTGCAGCAAATTGTTTGTAGCAATTGTTTGTAGCAAATTGTTTGTAACAAATTGTTTGTAGCAAATTGTTTGCAGCAAATTGTTGTTTGTAGCAAATTGTTTGCAGCAAATTGTTTGCAGCAAATTGTTTGCAGTAAATTTGTTTGCAGCAAATTGTTTGCAGCAAATTGTTTGCAGCAAATTGTTTGCAGCAAATTTGTTTGCGGCAAATTGTTTGCAGCAAATTGCTTGCAGCAAATTGTTTGCAGCAAATTGTTTGCAGCAAATTGTTTGTAGCAAATTTGTTTGTAGCAAATTGTTTGTAGCAAATTGTTTGCAGCAAATTGTTTGCAGCAAATGTTTGTAGCAAATTGTTTGCAGCAAATTGTTTGTAGCTAAATTGTTTGCAGCAAATTTGTTTGTAGCAAATTGTTTGTAGCAAATTGTTTGTAGCAAATTGTTTGCAGCAAATTGTTTGCAGCAAATTTGTTTGCAGCAAATTGTTTGCAGCAAATTGTTTGCAGCAAATTGTTTGCAGCAAATTGTTTGCAGCAAATTGTTTGCAGCAAATTGTTTGCAGCAAATTGTTTGCTAAATTGCCAAAAATTGTTTGCAGCAAATTGTTTGTAGCAAATTGTTTGCAGCAAATTGTTTGCAGCAAATTTGTTTGCAGCAAATTGTTTGCAGCAAATTGTTTGTAGCAAATTGTTTGCAGCAAATTTGTTTGCAGCAAATTGTTTGCAGCAAATTGTTTGTAGCAAATTGTTTGCAGCAAATTGTTTGTAGCAAATTGTTTGTAGCAAATTGTTTGTAGCAAATTGTTTGTAGCAAATTGTTTGCAGCAAATTGTTTGCAGCAAATTGTTTGTAGCAAATTTGTTTGCAGCAAATTGTTTGCAGCAAATTGTTTGTAGCAAATTGTTTGTAGCAAATTGTTTGCAGCAAATTGTTTGCAGCAAATTGTTTGTAGCAAATTGTTTGTAGCAAATTGTTTGCAGCAAATTGTTTGTAGCAAATTGTTTGTAGCAAATTGTTTGTAGCAAATTGTTTGCAGCAAATTGTTTGCTTTTAGCAAATTGTTTGCAGCAAATTGTTTGCAGCAAATTTGTTTGTAGCAAATTGTTTGTAGCAAATTGTTTGCAGCAAATTTGTTTGCAGCAAATTGTTTGCAGCAAATTGTTTGCAGCAAATTGTTTGCAGCAAATTTGTTTGTAGCAAATTGTTTGTGCAGCAAATTGTTTGTAGCAAATTTGTTTGCAGCAAATTGTTTGCAGCAAATTTGTTTGCAGCAAATTGTTTGTAGCAAATTGTTTGCAGCAAATTGTTTGCAGCAAATTTGTTTGCAGCAAATTGTTTGTAGCAAATTGTTTGCAGCAAATTGTTTGCAGCAAATTGTTTGCAGCAAATTGTTTGCAGCAAATTTGTTTGCAGCAAATTGTTTGCAGCAAATTGTTTTGTAGCAAATTGTTTGTAGCAAATTGTTTGCAGCAAATTGTTTGCAGCAAATTGTTTGCAGCAAATTGTTTGCAGCAAATTTGTTTGCAGCAAATTGTTTGTAGCAAATTGTTTGCAGCAAATTTGTTTGCAGCAAATTGTTTGCAGCAAATTGTTTGTAGCAAATTGTTTGAAAAATTGTTTGCAAAAATTGTTTGTAGCAAATTTGTTTGCAGCAAATTGTTTGCAGCAAATTGTTTGCAGCAAATTGTTTTGCAGCAAATTGTTTGCAGCAAATTTGTTTGTAGCAAATTGTTTGCAGCAAATTGTTTGCAGCAAATTGTTTGCAGCAAATTTGTTTGTAGCAAATTGTTTGTAGCAAATTGTTTGCAGCAAATTGTTTGTAGCAAATTGTTTGCAGCAAATTGTTTGCAGCAAATTGTTTGCAGCAAATTTGTTTGTAGCAAATTGTTTGTAGCAAATTGTTTGTAGCAAATTGTTTGCAGCAAATTGTTTGTAGCAAATTTGTTTGTAGCAAATTTGTTTGCAGCAAATTGTTTGTAGCAAATTGTTTGCAGCAAATTGTTTGCAGCAAATTTGTTTGCAGCAAATTGTTTGCAGCAAATTGTTTGCAGCAAATTGTTTGCAGCAAATTGTTTGCAGCAAATTGTTTGCAGCAAATTGTTTGCAGCAAATTGTTTGCAGCAAATTTGTTTGCAGCAAATTGTTTGCAGCAAATTGTTTGTAGCAAATTGTTTGTAGCAAATTGTTTGCAGCAAATTTGTTTGCAGCAAATGGTTTGCAGCAAATTGTTTGCAGCAAATTGTTTGCAGCAAATTGTTTGTAGCAAATTGTTTGTAGCAAATTGTTTGTAGCAAATTGTTTGTAGCAAATTTGTTTGCAGCAAATTGTTTGTAGCAAATTGTTTGTAGCAAATTTGTTTGCAGCAAATTGTTTTGCAGCAAATTGTTTGCAGCAAATTGTTTGCAGCAAATTTGTTTGCAGCAAATTGTTTGCAGCAAATTTGTTTGCAGCAAATTGTTTGTAGCAAATTGTTTGCAGCAAATTGTTTGCAGCAAATTGTTTGCAGCAAATTGTTTGTAGCAAATTGTTTGCAGCAAATTGTTTGCAGCAAATTTGTTTGTAGCAAATTGTTTGCAGCAAATTGTTTGTAGCAAACTGTTTGTAGCAAATTGTTTGCAGCAATTTTGTTTGCAGCAAATGGTTTGTAGCAAATTGTTTGTAACAAATTGTTTGCAGCAAATTGTTTGCAGCAATTTTGTTTGCAGCAAATGGTTTGTAGCAAATTTGCTTGCAGCAAATTGTTTGCAGCAAATTGTTTGCAACAAATTGTTTGCAATAGAAAAATTGTTTGCAGCAAATTGTTTCAGGTTAAATGCAGCAATTTTGTTTGCAGCAAATTGTTTGTTTGTTTGTAGCAAATTGTTTGCAGCAAATTGTTTGCAGCAAATTGTTTTGCAGCAAATTGTTTGTAGCAAATTGTTTGCAGCATATTGTTTGCAGCAAATTTGTTTGCAGCAAAATTTGTAGCAAATTTGTTTGCCAGCAAATTGTTTGTAGCAAATTTGTTTGCAGCAAATTTGTTTGCAGCAAATTGTTTGTAGCAAATTGTGTTTGCAGCAAATTGTTTGTAGCAAATTGTTTGCAGCAAATTTGTTTGTAGCAAATTGTTTGCAGCAAATTTGTTTGTAGCAAATTGTTTGCAGCAAATTGTTTGCAGCAAATTTGTTTGCAGCAAATTGTTTGTAGCAAATTTGTTTACAGCAAATTGTTTTCAGCAAATTTGTTTGCAGCAAATTTGTTTGTAGCAAATTGTTTGTAGCAAATTGTTTGCAGCAAATTGTTTGCAGCAAATTTGTTTGCAGCAAATTGTTTGCAGCAAATTTGTTTGCAGCAAATTGTTTGTAGCAAATTGTTTGCAGCAAATTTGTTTGCAGCAAATTGTTTGCAGCAAATTGTTTGCAGCAAATTGTTTGTAGCAAATTGTTTGTAGCAAATTTGTTTGCAGCAAATTTGTTTGCAGCAAATTGTTTGTAGCAAATTTGTTTGCAGCAAATTGTTTGTAGCAAATTGTTTGCAGCAAATTTGTTTGTAGCAAATTGTTTGCAGCAAATTGTTTGCAGCAAATTGTTTGCAGCAAATTGTTTGCAGCAAATTTGTTTGTAGCAGCAAATTGTTTGTAGCAAATTGTTTGCAGCAAATTGTTTGCAGCAAATTGTTTGCAGCAATTTGTTTGTAGCAAATTGTTTGTAGCAAATTGCTTGCAGCAAATTGTTTGCAGAAAATTGTTTTCAAACAAATTGTTTGCAGCTAATTTTTTTGCAGCAAATTTGTTTGCGGCAAACGGTTTGTAGCAAATTGTTTGCAGCAAATTGTTTGTAGCAAATTGTTTGTAGCAAATTGTTTGCAGCAAATTGTTTGTAGCAAATTTTGTTTGCAGCAAATTGTTTGCAGCAAATTGTTTGTAGCAAATTGTTTGTAGCAAATTGTTTGTAGCAAATTGTTTGTAGCAAATTGTTTGCAGCAAATTTGTTTGTAGCAAATGTTTTGTAGCAAATTGTTTGCAGCAAATTGTTTGGAGACAAATTTGTTTGCAACAAATTGTTTGCAGCACATTGTTTGTAGCAAACTGTTTGTAGCAAATTGTGTGCAGCAATTTTGTTTGCAGCAAATGGTTTGTAGCAATTTGTTTGCAGCAAATTGTTTGGAGCAAATTTGTTTGCAACAAATTGTTTGCAGCCAATTTGTTTGCAGCAAATTGTTTGTAGCAAATTGTTTGCAGCAAATTGTTTGTAGCAAATTGTTTGTAGCAAATTGTTTGCAGCAAATTTTTTGTAGCAAATTGTTCGTACCAAATTGTTTGCAGCAAATTGTTTGCAGCAAATTTGTTTGCAGCAAATTGTTTGTAGCAAACTATTGTAGCAAATTGTGTGCAGCAATTTTGTTTGCAGCAAATGGTTTGTAGCAATTTGTTTGCAGCAAATTGTTTGGAGCAAATTTGTTTGCAACAAATTGTTTGCAGCAAATTTGTTTGCAGCAAATTGTTTGTAGCAAATTGTTTGCAGCAAATTTGTTTGTGGGAAATTGTTTGTAGCAAAATTGTTTGTAGCAAATTGTTTGCAGCAACTTTGTTTGCAGCAAATTGTTTACAGGAATTTTGTTTGCATCAAATTGTTTGCAGCAATTTTGTTTGCAGCAAATTGTTTGCAGCAAATTGTTTGCAGCAAATTGTTTGCAGCAAATTTGTTTGCAGCAAATTGTTTGCAGCAAATTGTTTGCAGCAAATTGTTTGCAGCAAATTTGTTTGCAGCAAATTGTTTGCAGCAAATTGTTTGCAGCAAATTGTTTGCAGCAAATTGTTTGTAGCAAATTGTTTGCAGCAAATTGTTTGTAGCAAATTGTTTGCAGCAAATTGTTTGCAGCAAATTTTTTGCAACAAATTGTTTGCAGCAAATTTGTTTGCAGCAAATTGTTTGTAGCAAATTGTTTGCAGCAAATTTGTTTGTAGCAAATTGTTTGTAGCAAATTGTTTGCAGCAAATTGTTTGCAGCAAATTTGTTTGGCAGCAAATTGTTTGTAGCAAATTTGTTTGCAGCAAATTGTTTGCAGCAAATTTGTTTGCAGCAAATTGTTTGTAGCAAATTGTTTGCAGCAAATTGTTTGCAGCAAATTGTTTGCAGCAAATTGTTTGCAGCAAATTTGTTTGCAGCAAATTGTTTGTAGCAAATTGTTTGCAGCAAATTGTTTGCAGCAAATTGTTTGCAGCAATTTGTTTGCAGCAAATGGTTTGTAGCAAATTGTTTGTAGCAAATTGTTTGTAGCAAACTGTTTGTAGCAAATTGTTTGCAGCAAATTGTTTGCAGCAAATTGTTTGCAGCAAATTTGTTTGCAGCAAATTGTTTGCAGCAATTTTGTTTGCAGCAAATGGTTTGTAGCAAACTGTTTGTAGCAAATTTTGTTGCAGCTAATTTAGTTTGCAGCAAATTGTTTGTAGCAAATTTGTTTGCAGCAAATTGTTTGCAGCAAATTGTTTGTAGCAAACTTGTTTGTAGCAAATTGTTTGTAGCAAATTTGTTTGCAGCAAATTACTTTTGCAGCAAATTGTTTGCAGCAAATTGTTTGCAGCAAATTGTTTGTAGCAAATTTGTTTGCAGCAAATTGTTTGTAGCAAATTGTTTGCAGCAAATTTGTTTTTCAGCAAATGGTTTGTAGCAAATTGTTTGCAGCAAATTGTTTGCAGCAAATTTGTTTGCAGCACATTTGTTTGTAGGAAACTGTTTGTAGCAAATTGTTTGTAGCAAATTGTTTGTAGCAAACTGTTTGCAGCAAATTGTTTGCAGCAAATTGTTTGTAGCAAATTGTTTGCAGCAAATTTGTTTGCAGCAAATTGTTTGTAGCAAATTGTTTGTAGCAAACTGTTTGTAGCAAATTGTTTGTAGCAAATTGTTTTCAGCAAATGGTTTGTAGCACATTGTTTATAGCAAATTGTTTGCAGCAAATTTGTTTGTAGCAAATTGTTTGTAGCAAATTGTTTGTAGCAAATTTTGTTTGCAGCAAATTGTTTGTAGCAAACAAATTGTTTGTAGCAAATTGTTTGCAGCAAATTGTTTGCAGCAAATTTGTTTGCAGCAAATTGTTTGTAGCAAATTGTTTGTAGCAAATTGTTTGTAGCAAATTGTTTGCAGCAAATTGTTTGTAGCAAATTGTTTGCAGCAAATTGTTTGCAGCAAATTGTTTGTAGCAAATTGTTTGGCAGCAAATTGTTTGCAGCAAATTGTTTGCAGCAAATTGTTTGTAGCAAATTGTTTGTAGCAAATTGTTTGTAGCAAATTGTTTGCAGCAAATTGTTTGCAGCAAATTTGTTTTCAGCAAATGGTTTGTAGCAAATTGCTTAGCAGCAAATTGTTTGCAGCAAATTTGTTTGCAGCAAATTGTTTGTAGCAAATTGTTTGTAGCAAATTGTTTGCAGCAAATTGTTTGCAGCAAATTGTTTGCAGCAAATTTGTTTGCAGCAAATTGTTTGTAGCAATTTGTTTGTAGCAAATTGTTTGTAGCAAATTGTTTGCAGCAAATTTGTTTGCAGCAAATGTGTTTGAGCAAATTGTTTGCAGCAAATTTGTTTGTAGCAAATTGTTTGTAGCAAATTTGTTTGCAGCAAATTGTTTGCAGCAAATTGTTTGCAGCAAATTTGTTTGTAGCAAATTGTTTGTAGCAAATTGTTTGTAGCAAATTGTTTGTAGCAAATTGTTTGCAGCAAATTGTTTGTAGCAAATTTGTTTGCAGCAAATTGTTTGCAGCAAATTGTTTGTAGCAAATTGTTTGCAGCAAATTGTTTGCAGCAAATTGTTTGTAGCAAATTGTTTGTAGCAAATTGTTTGTAGCAAATTGTTTGTAGCAAATTGTTTGCAGCAAATTGTTTGCAGCAAATTGTTTGCAGCAAATTGTTTGTAGCAAATTGTTTGCAGCAAATTGTTTGTAGCAAATTGTTTGTAGCAAATTGTTTGCAGCAAATTTGTTTGCAGCAAATTGTTTGTAGGAAATTGTTTGTAGCAAATTGTTTGCAGCAAATTTGTTTGCAGCAAATTGTTTGTAGCAAATTGTTTGCAGCAAATTTGTTTGCAGCAAATTTGTTTGTAGCAATATGTTTGTAGGAAATTGTTTGTAGCAAATTGTTTGCATCAATTTTGTTTGCAGCAAATGGTTTGTAGCAAAGAATTTATAGCAAATTGTTTGCAGCAAATTTGTTTTCAGCAAATTTGTTTGTAGAAAATTGTTTGTAGGAAATTGTTTGTAGCAAATTGTTTGCAGCAAATTGTTTGCAGCAAATTGTTTGTAGCAAATTTGTTTGTAGCAAATTGTTTGCAGCAAATTGTTTGTAGCCAATTGTTTGCAGCAAATTTTGTTTGCAGCAAATTGTTTGCAGCAAATTGTTTGCAGCAAATTTGTTTTCAGCAAATTGTTTGTAGCACATTGTTTGCAGCAAATTGTTTGCGGCAAAATTGTTTGCACCTAAATGTTTGTAGAAATTTGTTTGCAGCAAATTGTTTGTAGCAAATTGTTTGTAGCAAATTTGTTTGCAGCAAATTGTTTGTAGCAAATTGTTTGCAGCAAATTGTTTGCAGCAAATTTGTTTGCAGCAAATTGTTTGTAGCAAATTTGTTTGCAGCAAATTGTTTGCAGCAAATTGTTTGTAGCAAATTGTTTGCAGCAAATTGTTTGTAGCAAATTGTTTGTAGCAAATTGTTTGCAGCAAATTGTTTGCAGCAAATTTGTTTGCAGCAAATTGTTTGCAGCAAATTGTTTGCAGCAAATTGTTTGCAGCAAATTTTTTTGCAGCAAATGGTTTGCAGCAAATTTGTTTGCAGCAAATTGTTTGCAGCAAATTTGTTTGCAGCAAATTGTTTGTAGCAAATTGTTTGCAGCAAATTGTTTGTAGCAAATTGTTTGTAGCAAATTTGTTTGTTAGGAAATTGTTTGTAGCACATTGTTTGTAGCAAACTGTTTGTAGCAAATTGTTTGCAGCAAATTTGTTTGCAGCAAATATGTTTGCTGCAAATTGTTTGTAGCAAATTGTTTGTAGCAAACTGTTTGTAGCAAATTGTTTGCAGCAAATTGTTTGCAGCAATTTTGTTTGCAGCAAATGGTTTGTAGCAAATTGTTTGCAGCAAATTGTTTGCAGCAAATTTGTTTGCAGCAAATTGTTTGCAGCAAATTTGTTTGCAGCAAATTGTTTGTAAGCAAATTGTTTGCAGCAAATTGTTTGCAGCAAATTGTTTGTAGCAAATTGTTTTGCAGCAAATTTGTTTGCAGCAAATTGTTTGTAGCAAATTGTTTGCAGCAAATTTGTTTGCAGCAAATTGTTTGTAGCAAATTTGCTTGCAGCAAATTGTTTGCAGCAAATTGTTTGTAGCAAATTGTTTGCAGCAAATTGTTTGCAGCAAATTTGTTTGCAGCAAATTGTTTGTAGCAAATTGTTTGTAGCAAATTGTTTGTAGCAAATTGTTTGCAGCAAATTGTTTGCAGCAAATTTGTTTGCAGCAAATTGTTTGCAGCAAATTTGTTTGCAGCATATTGTTTGCAGTAAATTGTTTGCAGCATGTTTGTTTGCAGCAAATTGTTTGCAGCAAATTGTTTGTAGCAAATTGCTTGCAGCAAAATTTTGCAAATGTTTGTAGCAAACTGTTTGTAGCAAATTGTTTGCAGCAAATGGTTTGCAGAAAATTGTTTGTGGGAAATTGTTTGTAGCAAATTGTTTGAGCAAGATTGTTTGCAAAAATTGTTTGTAGCAAATTGTTTGTAGCAAACTGTTTGTAGCAAATTGTTTGTAGCACATTGTTTGCAGCAAATTGTTTGCGGCAAAATTGTTTGCAGCACATTTGTTTGTAGGAAACTGTTTGTAGCAAATTGTTTGTAGCAAATTGTTTGTAGCAATTTGTTTGCAGCAAGTTGTTTGTAGCAATTTATTTGCAGCAAATTGTTTGTAGAAAACTGTTTGTAGCAAATTGTTTGTAGGAAATTGTTTGTAGCACATTGTTTGTAGCAAACTGTTTGTAGCAAATTGTTTGCAGCAAATGGTTTGCAGAAAATTGTTTGTGGGAAATTGTTTGTAGCAAATTGTTTGTAGCAAATTGTTTGCAGAAAATTGTTTGCAGCAAATTGTTTGCAGAAAATTTGTTTGCAGCAAATGGTTTGTAGCAAATTGCTAGCAGCAAATTGTTTGCAGCAAATTTGTTTGCAGCAAATTGTTTGTAGCAAATTGTTTGCAGCAAATTGTTTGTAGCAAATTTGTTTGCAGCAAATTGTTTGCAGAAAATTGTTTGCAGCAAATTGTTTGCAGCAAATTGTTTGCAGCAAATTGTTTGCAGCAAATTTGTTTGCAGCAAATTGTTTGTAGCAATTTGTTTGCAGCAAATTGTTTGTAGCAATTTGTTTGCAGCAAATTGTTTGTAGAAAACTGTTTGTAGCAAATTGTTTGTAACAATTTGTTTGCAGCAAGTTGTTTGTAGCAATGTATTTGCAGCAAATTTGTTTGCAGCACATTGTTTGCAGCAACTTTGTTTGCAGCAAATTGTTTGTAGCAATTTGTTTGCAGCAAATTGTTTGTAGAAAACTGTTTGTAGCAAATTGTTTGTAACAATTTGTTTGCAGCAAATGGTTTGCAGAAAATTGTTTGTGGGAAATTTGTTTGTAGCAAATTGTTTGTAGCAAATTGTTTGCAGCAAATTGTTTGTAGCAAATTGTTTGCAGCAAATTGTTTGTAGAAAATTTGTTTGCAGCAAATTGTTTGTAGAAAATTTGTTTGCAGCAAATTGTTTGCAGCACATGGTTTGTAGCAAATTGTTTGCAGCAAATTGTTTGCAGCAAATTGTTTGCAGCAAATTGTTTGCAGCAAATTGTTTGCAGCAAATTGTTTGCAGCAAACTGTTTGTTAAATTGTTTGTAGCAAATTGTTTGCAGCAAATTGTTTGCAGCAAATTGTTTGTAGCAATTTTGTTTGCAGCAAATGGTTTGTAGCAAATTGTTTGTAGCAAATTGTTTGTAGCAAATTGTTTGCAGCAAATTGTTTGCAGCAAATTGTTTGCAGCAAATTGTTTGTAGCAAATTGTTTGCAGCAAATTGTTTGTAGCAATTTTGTTTGCAGCAAATTGTTTGTAGCAAATTGTTTGTAGCAAATTGTTTGCAGCAATTTGTTTGTAGCAAATTGTTTGTAGCAAATTGTTTGCAGCAAATTTGTTTGCAGCAAATTGTTTGCAGCAAATTTGTTTGCAGCAAATTGTTTGTAGCAAATTGTTTGTAGCAATTTGTTTGCAGCAAATTGTTTGTAGAAAACTGTTTGTAGAAAATTGTTTGCAGCAAATTGTTTGTAGCAATTTGTTTGCAGCAAATTGTTTGTAGCAAATTGTTGCAATTGTTTGCAGCAAATTGTTTGTAGCAAATTGTTTGCAGCAAATTGTTTGTAGCAAATTGTTTGCAGCAAATTGTTTGCAGCAAATTTATTTGCAGCAAATTGTTTGCAGCAAATTTGTTTGCAGCAAATTGTTTGTAGCAAATTGTTTGCAGCAAATTTGTTTGTAGGAAATTGTTTGTAGCAAATTGTTTGTAGCAAATTGTTTGCAGCAAATTTGTTTGCAGCAAATTGTTTGTAGCAAATTGTTTGCAGCAAATTTGTTTGTAGGAAATTGTTTGTAGGAAATTGTTTGTAGGAAATTGTTTGTAGCAAATTGTTTGTAGGAAATTGTTTGTAGGAAATTGTTTGTAGCAAATTGTTTACAGCAAATTGTTTGCAGCAAATTTGTTTGCATCAAATTGTTTGTAGCACATTGTTTGTAGCAAACTGTTTGTACCAAATTGTTTGCAGCAAATTTGTTTGTAGGAAATTGTTTGTAGCACATTGTTTGTAGCAAACTGTTTGTAGCAAACTGTTTGTAGCAAACTGTTTGTAGCAAATTGTTTGTAGCAAACTGTTTGTAGCATATGGTTTGTAGCAAATTGTTTTCAGCAAATTGTTTGTAGCACATTGTTTGCATTGTTTGATACGAGTTGACTGTGTTTTCGTGTAGACGCGTTTTTTTTCCGTCCTGCAAGGAACCAGTTTCTATCCAAGTTCTGCAAAACGTATAGTTGGCAGTAAAGTGTACTACAGGCTGCGCCCTACTTACCACACAAGCTCGGCCGCCCACTGGCCGCCGTCGTTGGAGTTCTGCGCATTCTTTCCCGAAGGAGCTGATCACAGAGGTACTGGATAAACACTAGCTGAGGGGGAAGGGGGCTTGCTATTGTGGGCGCCTCTTTCCATCTTTCCATCCTCGTTTCCAGCTTACTTGCACTTTTTCGAGTTGCAATTCACTGCGAGCGAAAATTCTCCACCTGTCACCCTCCAGTGTTGGGCAATATCGCATGTTTTGATCAGCTGTGGCTTAAACCTGGATACAACCCTGATCGATCCATAGCAACCAGCTTCTGTCAGCGACCAAGCTGGCGCGCAAATCCCGCCGTTATTTTTAAATTTAAATTCAAACTTGACCTGGCCTCAATTTAAAATTTTAACTTACTCCTAGTTTTAAATTTTAATTTTGAGCTCAAATTTCAAGTTTGCGTCGACCCTGATTTTACGAGAAGCGCCTTTGGGTTCCAATATAGGTAAACATGGAGGTCAGAGACCCCTTTGCCAAAAGCAGCACTACGGCCCACTCGCCGGTGCTGGCCACGGCACTGGAACAACCAACGCATAGTGTTGCGAGCCCAGAGGATACGGAAAGTGAACCAGCGAATCTCGCTGAAGTTCACGAAAAGATTAGCGATGTATTACACGACTTATCCGTCATGTGTATGGGACAGCGGCACATCAACCAGCTCATCAGGCACATGGTGGTGCAACTAGTGCAGCTAAACGAGGCCGCCCGGAGTATGACCCGGGGCGAGTACTGCTGCATGGAGACCCAGACGGATCTTGACGGTCGCACATCGAGAGCAGCTGCAACGCAGACGTCTCCGCAAAAGGAAAGCGCCATCAGGCGTGTTCCCAAAGGCCAGACATTGAGCAACGTCACACCAAAAAGGCCCAGAGAGGCTACAGTAGAGCAGAGGCCTACACCGCCAAAGAAGATCAGATCGAAGAGGCCAGAGAATGTTGAAGTTCATGCCCGCCAGCCTAACCCCGAGACGGAGGCCCTTCGGGTCGCCCCATCTAATGGTCCAGAAGCCCGCACACGCGGAAGAAGACCCAAAGCAAAGAGCGACGCCATCAGAGTGACAGGTAATCCCGGCTGCACGTACGCAGACCTCCTGAAGTCGGTCAAAGAAAATGAATCGCTCAAGGACATTTGTAGCGAAATCCAGGGCATTCGCAAAGCTGCAAACGGCGAAAATTTGCAGAAAATTTGTTTGTAGGAAATTGTTTGTAGCAAATTGTTTGCAGCAATTTTGTTTGCAGCAAATGGTTTGTAGCAAATTGCTAGCAGCAAATTGTTTGCAGCAAATTTGTTTGCAGCAAATTGTTTGCAGCAAATGGTTTGTAGCAAATTGCTAGCAGCAAATTTTTTGCAGCAAATTTGTTTGCAGCACATTGTTTGCAGCAATTTTGTTTGCAGCAAATTGTTTGTAGCAAATTGTTTGCAGCATATTTGTTTGTAGGAAATTGTTTGTAGGAAATTGTTTGTAGCAAATTGTTTGCAGCAATTTTGTTTGCAGCAAATGGTTTGTAGCAAACTGTGTGTAGCAAATTGTTTGTAGCAAACTGTTTGTAGCAAATTGTTTGTAGCAAACTGTTTGTAGCATATGGTTTGTAGCAAATTGTTTTCAGCAAATTGTTTGTAGCACATTGTTTGCATTGTTTGATACGAGTTGACTGTGTTTTCGTGTAGACGCGTTTTTTTTCCGTCCTGCAAGGAACCAGTTTCTATCCAAGTTCTGCAAAACGTATAGTTGGCAGTAAAGTGTACTACAGGCTGCGCCCTACTTACCACACAAGCTCGGCCGCCCACTGGCCGCCGTCGTTGGAGTTCTGCGCATTCTTTCCCGAAGGAGCTGATCACAGAGGTACTGGATAAACACTAGCTGAGGGGGAAGGGGGCTTGCTATTGTGGGCGCCTCTTTCCATCCTCGTTTCCAGCTTACTTGCACTTTTTCGAGTTGCAATTCACTGCGAGCGAAAATTCTCCACCTGTCACCCTCCAGTGTTGGGCAATATCGCATGTTTTGATCAGCTGTGGCTTAAACCTGGATACAACCCTGATCGATCCATAGCAACCAGCTTCTGTCAGCGACCCAGCTGGCGCGCAAATCCCGCCGTTATTTTTAAATTTAAATTCAAACTTGACCTGGCCTCAATTTAAAATTTTAACTTACTCCTAGTTTTAAATTTTAATTTTGAGCTCAAATTTCAAGTTTGCGTCGACCCTGATTTTACGAGAAGCGCCTTTGGGTTCCAATATAGGTAAACATGGAGGTCAGAGACCCCTTTGCCAAAAGCAGCACAGTGAACCAGCGAATCTCGCTGAAGTTCACGAAAAGATTAGCGATGTATTACACGACTTATCCGTCATGTGTATGGGACAGCGGCACATCAACCAGCTCATCAGGCACATGGTGGTGCAACTAGTGCAGCTAAACGAGGCCGCCCGGAGTATGACCCGGGGCGAGTACTGCTGCATGGAGACCCAGACGGATCTTGACGGTCGCACATCGAGAGCAGCTGCAACGCAGACGTCTCCGCAAAAGGAAAGCGCCATCAGGCGTGTTCCCAAAGGCCAGACATTGAGCAACGTCACACCAAAAAGGCCCAGAGAGGCTACAGTAGAGCAGAGGCCTACACCGCCAAAGAAGATCAGATCGAAGAGGCCAGAGAATGTTGAAGTTCATGCCCGCCAGCCTAACCCCGAGACGGAGGCCCTTCGGGTCGCCCCATCTAATGGTCCAGAAGCCCGCACACGCGGAAGAAGACCCAAAGCAAAGAGCGACGCCATCAGAGTGACAGGTAATCCCGGCTGCACGTACGCAGACCTCCTGAAGTCGGTCAAAGAAAATGAATCGCTCAAGGACATTTGTAGCGAAATCCAGGGCATTCGCAAAGCTGCAAACGGCGAAAATTTGCAGAAAATTTGTTTGTAGGAAATTGTTTGTAGCAAATTGTTTGCAGCAATTTTGTTTGCAGCAAATGGTTTGTAGCAAATTGCTAGCAGCAAATTGTTTGCAGCAAATTTGTTTGCAGCAAATTGTTTGCAGCAAATGGTTTGTAGCAAATTGTTTGCAGCAAATGGTTTGTAGCAAATTGCTAGCAGCAAATTTTTTGCAGCAAATTTGTTTGCAGCACATTGTTTGCAGCAATTTTGTTTGCAGCAAATTGTTTGTAGCAAATTGTTTGCAGCATATTTGTTTGTAGGAAATTGTTTGTAGGAAATTGTTTGTAGCAAATTGTTTGCAGCAAATTGTTTGCAGCAATTTTGTTTGCAGCAAATGGTTTGTAGCAAATTGTTTGCAGCAATTTTGTTTTCAGCAAATGGTTTGTAGCAAATTGTTTGCAGCAATTTTGTTTGCAGCAAATGGTTTGTAGCAAACTGTTTGTAGCAAATTGTTTGTAGCAAATTGTTTGCAGCAAATTGTTTGCACCAATTTTGTTCGCAGCAAATGGTTTGTAGCAAATGGTTTGTAGCAAATTGTTTGCAGCAATTTTGTTTGCAGCAAATGGTTTGTATCAAACTGTTTGTAGCAAATTTGTTGCAGCTAATTAGTATGCAGCAAATTGTTTGTAGAAAATTTGTTTGCAGCAAATTGTTTGTAGCAAATTTGTTTGCAGCAAATTGTTTGTAGCAAATTGTTTGCAGCAAATTTGTTTGTAGGAAATTGTTTGTAGCAAATTGTTTGTAGCAAATTGTTTGTAGCAAATTGGTTGCAGCAAATTGTTTGCAGCAACTTTGTTTACAGCAAATTGTTTGCAGCAATTTTGTTTGCAGCAATTTTGTTTGTAGCAAATGGTTTGTATCAAATTGCTTGCAGCAAATTGTTTGCAGCAAATTTGTTTGCAGCAAATTGTTTGCAGCAAATTTGTTTGCAGCAAATTGTTTGCAGCAAATTTGTTTGCAGCAAATTGTTTGTAGCAAATTGTTTGAAATTGTTTGCAGCAAATTTGTTTGCAGCAAATTGTTTGTAGCAAATTGTTTGCAGCAAATTTGTTTGCAGCAAATTGTTTGTAGCAAATTGTTTTGCAAAGCAAATTGTTTGTAGCAAATTGTTTGCAGCAAATTGTTTGCAAATTTGTTTGCAACAAATTGTTTGTAGCAAATTTGTTTGTAGCAAATTGTTTGTAGCAAATTGTTTGCAGCAAATTGTTTGCAAAGTTTGCAAAATTTGTTTGTAGCAAATTTTTTTGTAGCAAATTGTTTGCAGCAAATTGTTTGCAGCAAATTTGTTTGCAGCAAATTGTTTGCAGCAAATTGTTTGCAGCAAATTTGTTTGCAGCAAATTGTTTGCAGCAAATTTGTTTGCAGCAAATTGTTTGTAGCAAATTTGTTTGCAGCAAATTGTTTGTAGCAAATTGTTTGCAGCAAATTGTTTGCAGCAAATGGTTTGTAGCAAATTTGTTTGCAGCAAATTGTTTGCAGCAAATTTGTTTGCAGCAAATTTGTTTGCAGCAAATTTGTTTGTAGCAAATTGTTTGTAGCAAATTGTTTGTTCAGCAAATTGTTTGCAGCAAATTTGTTTGTTTTGCAGCAAATTGTTTGCAGCAAATTTGTTTGCAGCAAATTGTTTGTAGCAAATTGTTTGCAGCAAATTGTTTGTAGCAAATTTGTTTGCAGCAAATTGTTTGCAGCAAATTTGTTTGCAGCAAATTGTTTGTAGCAAATTGTTTGCAGCAAATTTGTTTGCAAATGCAAATTGTTTTGCAGCAAATTGTTTGTAGCAAATTGTTTGCAGCAAATTGTTTGCAGCAATTTTGTTTGCAGCAAATGGTTTGTAGCAAATTGTTTGCAGCAAATTTGTTTGCAGCAAATTGTTTGTAGCAAATTGTTTGCAGCAAATTTTGTTTGTGTTTGTAGCAAACTGTTTGTAGCAAATTTGTTGCAGCTAATTAGTATGCAGCAAATTGTTTGTAGAAAATTTGTTTGCAGCAAATTGTTTGTAGCAAATTTGTTTGCAGCAAATTGTTTGTAGCAAATTGTTTGCAGCAAATTGTTTGCAGCAAATTGTTTGTAGGAAATTGTTTGTAGCAAATTGTTTGTAGCAAATTGGTTTGCAGCAAATTGTTTGCAGCAACTTTGTTTACAGCAAATTGTTTGCAGCAATTTTGTTTGCAGCAATTTTGTTTGTAGCAAATGGTTTGTATCAAATTGCTTGCAGCAAATTGTTTGCAGCAAATTTGTTTGCAGCAAATTGTTTGCAGCAAATTTGTTTGCAGCAAATTGTTTGCAGCAAATTTGTTTGCAGCAAATTTGTTTGCAGCAAATTGTTTGCAGCAAATTTGTTTGCAGCAAATTGTTTGTAGCAAATTGTTTGTAGCAAATTGTTTGCAGCAAATGGTTTGTAGAAATTTGCTTGCAGCAAATTGTTTGGAGCAAATTTTTTTGCAGCAAATTGTTTGCAGCAAATTTGTTTGTAGGAAATTGTTTGTAGCAAATTGTTTGTAGCAAATTGTTTAAAGCAAATTGTTTGCAGCAAATTGTTTGCAGCAAATTTGTTTGCAGCAAATTTGTTTGTAGCAAATTGTTTGTAGCAAATAGTTTGCAGCAAACGGTTTGTAGCAAATTGTTTGCAGCAAATGGTTTGTAGCAATTTGTTTGCAGCAAATTGTTTGTAGCAAATTGTTTGCAGCAAATTGTTTGCAGCAAATTGTTTACAGCAAATTTGTTTGCAGCAAATTGTTTGTAGCAAATTGTTTGCAGCAAATTTGTTTGCAGCAAATTGTTTGCAGCAAATTGTTTGCAGAAATTTGTTTGTAGCAAATTGTTTGCAAAATTGTTTGCAGCAAAGAAATTGTTTGCAGCAAATTGTTTGCAGCAAATTGTTTGCAGCAAATTGTTTGTAGCAAATTGTTTGCAGCAAATTTGTTTTGTTTGCAGCAAATTGTTTGCAGCAAATTGTTTGTAGCAAATTGTTTGCAGCAAATTGTTTGCAGCAAATTGTTTGCAGCAAATTTGTTTGCAGCAAATTGTTTGTAGCAAATTGTTTGTAGCAAATTGTTTGCAGCAAATTGTTTGTAGCAAATTGTTTGCAGCAAATTGTTTGCAGCAAATTGTTTGCAGCACATTGTTTGCAGCAAATTTGTTTGCAGCAAATTTGTTTGCAGCAAATTGTTTGCAGCAAATTTGTTTGCAGCAAATTGTTTGTAGCAAATTGTTTGCAGCAAATTTGTTTGCAGCAAATTGTTTGTAGCAAATTTGTTTGCAGCAAATTGTTTGCAGCAAATTTTTTTGCAGCAAATTGTTTGCAGCAAATTTGTTTGCAGCAAATTGTTTGTAGCAAATTGTTTGTAGCAAATTGTTTGCAGCAAATTGTTTGTAGCAAATTGTTTGCAGCAAATTGTTTGCAGCAAATTGTTTGCAGCAAATTGTTTGCAGCAAATTGTTTGTAGCAAATTGTTTGTAGCAAATTGTTTGCAGCAAATTGTTTGTAGCAAATTTGTTTGCAGCAAATTGTTTGTAGCAAATTGTTTGCAGCAAATTGTTTGCAGCAAATTTGTTTGTAGGAAATTGTTTGTAGCAAATTGTTTGTAGCAAATTTGTTTGTAGCAAATTGTTTGCAGCAAATTGTTTGTAGCAAATTTGTTTGCAGCAAATTGTTTGCAGCAAATTTGTTTGCAGCAAATTGTTTGCAGCAAATTGTTTGCAGCAAATTTGTTTGCAGCAAATTGTTTGTAGCAAATTGTTTGCAGCAAATTGTTTGTAGCAAATTGTTTGCAGCAAATTGTTTGCAGCAAATTGTTTGCAGCAAATTGTTTGTAGCAAATTTGTTTGCAGCAAATTGTTTGCAGCAAATTGTTTGCAGCAAATTTGTTTGTAGCAAATTGTTTGTAGCAAATTGTTTGCAGCAAATTTGTTTGCAGCAAATTGTTTGTAGCAAATTGTTTGCAGCAAATTTGTTTGCAGCAAATTGTTTGCAGCAAATTGTTTGTTGTTTGGCAGCAAATTTGTTTGTAGCAAATTGTTTGTAGCAAATTGTTTGCAAATTTGTTTGCAAAATTTGTTTGCAGCAAATTGTTTTGCAGCAAATTGTTTGCAGCAAATTTGTTTGCAGCAAATTGTTTGCAGCAAATTGTTTGTAAGCAAATTGTTTGCAGCAAATTGTTTGCAGCAAATTGTTTGTAGCAAATTTGTTGCAGCTAATTGTTTGCAGCAAATTGTTTGTAGCAAATTGTTTGCAGCAAATTGTTTGTAGAAATTTGTTTGCAGCAAATTGTTTGTAACAAATTGTTTGCCGGCAAATTGTTTGTAGCAAATTTGTTTGCAGCAAATTGTTTGTAGCAAATTGTTTGTAGCAAATTGGTTTGCAGCAAATTGTTTGCAGCAAATTTGTTTGCAGCAAATTGTTTGTAGCAAATTGTTTGCAGCAAATGTTTGTTTTGTTTGCAGCAATTTTGTTGCAGCAAATGGTTTGTAGCAAATTGCTAGCAGCAAATTGTTTGCAGCAAATTTGTTTGCAGCACATTGTTTGCAGCAATTTTGTTTGCAGCAAATTGTTTGCAGCAAATTTGTTTGCAAATTGTTTTGCAGCAAATTGTTTAGTAAAATTGTTTGCAGCAAATGGTTTTGTTTGTTTGCAGCAAATTTTGTTTGCTAGCAAATTGTTTGCAGCAAATTTGTTTGTAAGCAAATTGTTTGCAGCAAAT
>JAECWX010000166.1:0-77574 GCA_018151165.1 Drosophila arawakana | reverse complement strand
GTCCGATTTGGTTCAAACTTGGTCAGTATATATATATTATTGGCAGATGTATTCTGTGTGAGTTTGATTGATATTAGCTTAGTTAACGGAGTGTATTTTTGATCGATCGGCCGTACGATATAGTAGTCCGATTTGGATCAAACTTGGTCAGTACATGTACTTCTTAGACATGTACTTTCCGTGTAAATTTAGTTCAGATAGCATAGCTAACATAGCTATACTAAAATATTCTACTTTTACCTGTACATTTACCTTTATATGCAAATAAAACGCCCTAATGTAGGCGTGTCAAAAAACAAAAACAAACTTGTACTGCTTGGGTATTGTACATTTCATTTTCGACCCCTATCATCTTTCTAGCTCTTATAGTCTCTGAGATCCTTTTGTTCATACAGACGGATGGACGGACTCGGCTATTGATGCTGATCAAGAATATATATACTTTATGGGGTCTGCCACGCCTCTTTCTGCCTGCAACATACATTCCAACGATTACAATATACCCTTTTACTCTACGAGTAACCGGTATAAAACAAGTACAAAGACTTTCATGGCCAGGCAACCAAAATAGCACAAATAAACAGAATTCACCCTCTTTCTCTCTCTCTCTCTCTCTCTCTCTCTCTGTGTGTTTCTTTCCAACTGCCTTCCTCTTTTTCTGTGGTTGAAAAGTTTACAAGCAGTAAACATGCATTGTAAACTTTGATAGCAGAAAAGTCAACAACAACAACTTCATCTCTCAGATACTTTGCATTTGCCGAGATTGGCAGAGAATTTTAAGTCATTATACTGTCATCATAATTGGGATTTCTAAATTACTTACAAGAAAGAAAAGTACAGTCGAGCGCGCCCGACCGTATAATACTCTCTGCATTTGTCCCGATTAAATTATTAAAATCGGTATCGAGATATTACAATGTGAATTACTTGCATTAAAACACGTTGAAACAAAAACAATCTAAGCATAATCAAACACACATCTGTTTGTTTGTATTCGAATACACATACGTTTGGCAATATGTATATGATGCAAATATGTATGCATGTATGTGTGTATTCGGCGCAGCCAGCGACCGCGGGCAGCGCTGCCCACACACAGGCAGCGAAAATGTTCGAACATGTGCTTGTGTGTTTCTATCTCGCTTGCACCTATGGGTTGGTATTGCGTTCAATTATCAATATTGTAACTCTTCTAGTTTTCTTGTTTATAGTCCGATTTTAATGCGCCTTTCAGTATAGTTTAATATAGTTAGATCTCCACACGAAGTATATAATTACAATACTGTACGATACGAACAAGTTCGCCAAAACCGGCATTGAAGGTTCCAGACTTTTTTATCAAATGTGGGAAAAGTGGGCGTGGCAGTCCAAAATTTTAAATGGCAATGCAACTATGCCGTCGCTAGGAACTCCCGTACCAGAATTGGTGATCCTAGGTGCCATAGTTACTGAGATATTTGCCGAAAACACCAATTTTTTCCGAGGTGTGTCCAGTTTTTTGCTTATTGTGGGCGAATGGGGCGTGGCATCGCAAAAAAAAAAGATTCTTGTATTGACTGACTAAATATCTGATCGTTTGACACCAAGCTCGAACTTGTAGCTCTTACCATCTCTGAAATCTGTTTGTTCATACGGACAGACAGACAGACGGACAGACGGACATAGCTATATCGACTCGGCTTGTGATGCTGATCAAGAATATATATACTTTATGGGGTCTGCCACGCCTCCTTCTGCCTGTTACATACATTTGCACAAACCCAATATACTCTTGCAGAGAGTATAATAATAATAATAGTTTAAGTAACATAAATAAATGATTATTTTATTCAGATTTAAAAGAGTTCTGTTATTAAGCTCTACTTTAATTTAAACTTAACAAATTTACAATATTTACATTCTTTCCCTTAAATAAATTTATTTATTTCAATGTTTATGCAATGATTGCTACTGATTTATTAAAATATTAATATGCTAGTCAACACTTTAAGTAACTCAAAAAAAATTATAACTTTATCCACATTAAACAGAGTTAAGTTATTAAGCTCTACTATAATTATTAATTATTGTTTTTATTTTCATCTCTTTAATTTATTAAGTTCGATGTTTATGCATTGATTACAATTGATTAATTAAAATATTAAATTGAAATACAGTCGTTTGATTTCATTTCTCAACTAAAAGTATCTCAACCTTGTCATTTGTAGACCACGATTTAAATTTAATTAGCAATTTTGCATGTTTTAATGCAGTTTAAAATTGATATTTATTATACTCTCTGCAAGAGTATATTGGGTTTGTGCAAAAGTATGTAACAGGCAGAAGGAGGCGTGGCAGACCCCATAAAGTATATATATTCTTGATCAGCATCACAAGCCGAGTCGATATAGCCATGTCCGTCTGTCCGTCTGTCCGTCTGTCTGTCTGTCCGTATGAACAAACAGATTTCAGAGATGGTAAGAGCTACAATTCGAGCTTGGTGTCAAACGATCACATATTTAGTCAGTCAATACAAGAATCTTTTTTTTTTCGATGCCACGCCCCACAATAAGCAAAAAACTGGACACACATCGGAAAAAATTGGTGTTTTCGGCAAATATCTCAGTAACTATGGCACCTAGGATAACCAATTCTGGAACGGAAGGTTCCTAGCGACGGCATAGTTACATTGCCATTTAAAATTATGGACTGCCACGCCCACTTTTCCCACATTTGATAAAAAAGTCTGGAACCTTCAATGCCGTTTTTGGCGAACTTGTTCGTATCGTACAGTATTGTAATTATATAATTCGTGTGGAGACTAACTATATTAAACTATACTGAAAGGCGCATTAAAATCGGACTATAAACAAGAAAACTAGAAGCGTTACAATATTGATAATTGAACGCAATACCAACCCATAGGTGCAAGCGAGATAGAAACCCGCCTGTGTGTCGGCAGCGCTGCCCGCGGTCGCTGGCTGCGCCGAATACACACATACATAAATACATATTTGCTTTATATACATATTGCCAAACGAATGTGTATTCGAATACAAACAAACAGATGTGTGTATGTATGATTATGCTTAGATTGTTTTTGTTTCAACGTGTTTTAATGCAAGTAAATTACATTGTAATATCTCGATACCGATTTTAATAACTTAATCGGGACAAATGCAGAGAGTATTATACGGTCGGGCGCGCTCGACTGTACCTTTCTTTCTTGTTGCAATATGGTTAAATTGAAATGCAGAAGGGTCATCGACAATACATTTAAATTTATTTCCGTTATGTTAACTAAATGCTAATTAACTGCTGAAGTAGATGTGAGTGGTAAGAGCAAGTTTTTGAGTGCAATTTATAAATCTGGTCAAAAGTGAAGTATATTGGCCTGTGCTTTGAACTCTGATCTGCTTGGTAGTTGTAGAGTATTACACGTTTGAAGCTATAATCAAATTTGAGAACTATGAAAATGAGGCTAGAAATTGTTGATTGAATTCGGGGAGTGTTCAATACACTTTGGGTTAACAAGGGATTATCTAAAATAAATTTAAAATTTAATGCTTGAGTCTAAAAGAATTGCACAAAATTTAGTTTTGAAATAAGATACAATTAATCTCTTATGACTCTTTAATAAACAAGTAAGAAAGGCTACAGTCAATCGAGCCGACTATAAAAGACCCCGTACTCTCATAGTAGTGCATATTTGTATTCAATTTGAATTAAAATTTTCAAATGTAATTTAAAAATTTTACTTTTATATGTACATTTTGAATTGAAATTTAAAAAAGATAATTTAACAATTCGCATAGCAAGCATTCGAACCTACAACCTCAGACCAACTCTATCAGTTGCACCACTCGCCACTTTCAAGAATTCTCCGAATATCAGCATTTACATATTATTCATACAAACACACATTCGTTTGAAATTATACGTATGAATATTTGTATGTATGTGTGTATTCAGCCAGGCCAGCGTCTGCCGGCAGCGCTGTCGCCACACAAGCATCGAGAACGCTCGAACATGTGTTTGTATGTTTCTGTCTCGCTCTCGCGCGTAAGTGATATTGCAGTTAAAAAACAAAATTTAGAACGTGCTAGGTCTTTTGTTAAAGGTAGTATTTTGATGCCACTTTCAGAATAGTTTGATTTGATATGGGTCTATACGAATGTTGAATTACAACACTCTACTATATGAATAAATGCCTTAAAACCGGGATTAAAGTGAAAACGTTTGGTTAACTCTCTAGCAACCTGCTTACCTGAAATGGTGTTCCTAAGTACCATAGTTACTGAGTTATTGGCCTAAAACTCCATTTTTTTTTCGAGGTACTCCTTGTAGTGCGTATACAAAAATACTTATACACTTAAAAGAAGAAGCAGTAGACTGATTCATATTTTAAAATACAAATTAAAACAAGTAAGAAAGGCTACAGTCGATCGAGCCGACTGTAAAAGTCCCCGTACTCCCATAGAAGTGCGCAATTGTATTCAATTTAAATTCAAATTTTCGAATGAAATTTAAAAATTTTAATTTTATATGTACATTTTGAATTGAAATTTAAAAAAGATAATTTAACAATTCGCATTGCAAGCATTCGAACCTACAACCTCAGACCAACTCTATCAGTTGCACCACGCGCCACTTTCAAGAATTCTCCGATAATCAGCATTTACATATTATTCATTCAAACACACATTCGTTTAAAATTATATGTATGCATGTATGTATGTATGTGTGTATTCGGCGCGGCCAGCGTCTGCCGGCAGCGCTGTCGCCACACAAGCATCGAAAACGTTCGAACATGTGCTTGTATGTTTCTGTCTCGCTCTCGCGCGTAAGTGATATTGCAGTTAAATAACAAACTTTCTAACGCAGTAGCTCTTTTGTTAAAGGTAGTATGTTGATGCCACTTTCAGAATAGTTTGATTTTATATGTCTCTATACGAATGTTGAATTACAACACCCTACTATATGAATAAATGCCTTAAAAACGGCATTAAAGCGTAAAAGTTTTTTAGCTGATGTGGGGAAAAGGGGGGTGGCAACTCAAAATTTTTAATGGCATTGCATTAAGGGTGTCTCTAGCAACCTGCTTACCAGAAATGGTGTTCCTAAGTGCCATAGTTACTGAGTTATTGGCCTAAAACTAAATTTTTTTCGAGGTGTGTCTGGTTTTTTGCTCATTGCGGGTGCGGTAAGGGGCGTGGCAAAAATTTGAAATAAACTTAACCTGCCTGGGTTAATAACGGACTTTCATTATAAATTTGGTGGCTCTAGCTTTTGTAGTTTAAAAGATCCAGGTGTTCATACGGACGGACAGACAGACGGACAGACGGACAGACAGACAGACGGACAGACGGACAGACGGACATTGCTATATCGACTCGGCTGTTGATGCTGATCAAGAATATATATAATTTATGGGGTCGGCCACGCCTCCTTCTGCCTGTTACGCACATTTCGCTTCTGACAAACCTAATAGACCCCTCTACTCTTTTTTAGAGTACGGGGTCTAAAAAAAATTATAGTTTAAATAAAAATTTAAAAAAGTAAAAAAAAAGTTATGCGCTAGCTGCAATCGAACCCGCGGTATCAGACACAGTATTCTCACATGTCGCCACTCTACCATATGCACCACACCTCAATTTCCCGGTATTGCTGATTATCTGCATTTACATATAATAATGTTTTGTTATAGAAAAAGAAAAAGAAAACAAATGCCTGTCTGCGCTGGGGTTTGAACCGCAGACCTCGTGTTTCTATAAAACATGTCACATCACTTGTTATAGAAAAAGAAAAAGAAAACAAATGCCTGTCTGTGCTGGGGTTCGAACCGTAGACCTCATGTTTCTCTAACGCATGTCACATCACTTGGACCACAGCACTGTTGACAATCAGGACGGCTAAAGTAGATAAACATTGATTTACCACTTTTCTTCAAACACGTATATAAATTACAATTTTTAACATTTTTGACCAATTTGTTTCACATGTTGTAGTTGTCCGATTTGGACCAAATTTGGTGAAGTTACTTTTAATAATTATGTACACATTCTGTGTGAATTTGGTTGCGATCACTTAGCAAATACTACGTGTCTTCATACAAATTTTTTGTTTTTAACCGATTTGAGGAGGATAGTTATAGTTGTACCATACACCTACTGTGTAAATTTGGTTACGATAGCTTTCATAGTTTCAAAGTTGACGGACATTGCTATATCGACTCGGCTGTTGATGCTAATCAAGAATATATATACTTTATGGGGTCGGCCACGTCTCCTTCTGCCTGTTACGCACATTTCGCTTCTGACAAACCTAATAGACCCCTCTACTCTAGAGTACGGGGTCTAAAAAGGTACAGGAGTTTAATGTGCGAGACAGATAGTGAAGTATGTTGAAATAAGTAAATTCCAATTGCTTTGGTTTTCAGGTTCAGAGCGACTGTTGTTGTCGCTCTGAAGTATGTTGAAATAAGTAAATTCCAATTGCTTTGGTTTTCTGATTTAGAGCGACTGTTGTTGTCGCTCCGAATGCTTTATTCGATCTTGTCTTTACAAATTAGGACTAATATAATTAAACCTAAAGCGGCGCGGTTCTTAGTGGCAGCGCTGCCTTTTGTACATAATAATGTTTGGAGTTCTGTCGCTCAAAGCAGCGGCAGAACTGGAGTATATAGCATGCCATATGTATTTGCATGTATGCATATATATGTACAAACGGTACATACTCTAGCAGTGCTCACGCTAGCGTTCTCACGCTGCGGCCAGTCCGCATAAGAGGCGGATCCTATTACTGCACTTAAATATTTGTTATTGTATAAACATAGCAACAAAGTGTCGTTATGTTTTAAGTTATTACTCTTACTTTAAAGTTGGGCATATGACCACTTGTTATATTGTATACTCTACAATACAGTGGGCATATGCTCATTTGGCATGCAACATACTACATCTCCCTTTTTAAAACAATAACGTAATAAATTGAAGTTATTTAATATAAAAAATATTAGTATTATTTTTATATATTTTATATATATTATGTTGTATAAGGAAAAGAATATTTTTCAATTTTTTTTTTTTTTTTTAGTTGCATAAAAAATTATTTTTCTTAAAAATTTTATTTTATTTTTTTTTAAAGATACATAAAAAATTTATTTTTTTTTGTTTTTTATTTTTTTTTAGACCCCGTTTACCCGTACTCTAAAAAAGAGTATAGGGGTCTATTAGGTTTGTCAGAAGCGAAATGTGCGTAACAGGCAGAAGGAGGCGTGGCCGACCCCATAAAGTATATATATTCTTGATCAGCATCAACAGCCGAGTCGATATAGCAATGTCCGTCTGTCTGTCTGTCCGTCCGTCCGTATGAACACCTGGATCTTTTAAACTACAAAAGCTAGAGACACCAAATTTGGAATGAAAGTCCGTTATCTTCGCGAGCAGATCAAGTTTATTTCAAATTGTTGCCACGCCCCTTACCGACCCCGCAATGAGCAAAAAACCAGACACACCTCGAAAAAAATTTAGGCCAATAACTCAGTAACTATGGCACTTAGGAACACCATTTCTGGTAAGCAGGTTGCTAGAGACAGCCATAATGCAATGCCATTAAAAATTTTGAGCTGCCACGCCCCTTTTCCCCACATCAGCTAAAAAATTTTTACGCTTCAATGCCGTTTTTAAGGCATTTATTCATATAGTAGAGTGTTGTAACTCATAATTCGTAAAGAGACATATAAAATCCAACTATTCTGAAAGTGGCATCAACATACTACCTTTAACAAAAGAGCTACTGCGTTAGAAAGTTTGTTATTTAACTGCAATATCACTTACGCGCGAGAGCGAGACAGAAACATACAAACACATGTTCGAACGTTCTCGATGCTTGTGTGGCGACAGCGCTGCCGGCAGACACTGGCCGCGCCGAATACACACATACATACATACATGCATACATATAATTTCAAACGAATGTGTGTTTGTATGAATAATATGTAAATGCTGATTATCGGATAATTTTTTTATTTTATTTTTTTTAAATTTTCAATTCAAAAAAAAGTACATATAAAATTAAAATTTTTAAATTTCATTCAAAAATTTAAATTTAAATTGAATACAATTGCGCACTTCTATGGGAGTACGGGGTCTTTTTATATTTGGTTTTTTCTATTGTACCTTTTCTTTTTTTTTGGCCCTTTTTCTAAAAAAAAGTAAAGGGGTTTATTAGGTTTGTCAGAAGCGAAATGTGCGTAACGGGGAAGAGGAGGGGGGGGCGCCCCCCAAAAAGTATATATATTCTAGATCAGCATCAACAGCCGAGTCGATATAGCAATGTCCGTCTGTCCGTCTGTCTGTCTGTCCGTCTGTCTGTCTGTCCGTCTGTCCGTCTGTCCGTCCGTCCGTATGAACACCTGGTTTATTTTTAAAAAAAAAAAAGCTAGAGACACCAAATTTGGAATGAAAGTCCGTTATCTTCGCGAGCAGATCAAGTTTATTTCAAATTGTTGCCACGCCCTTACCGCCCCCGCAATAAAAAAAAACTAAACTAGGACTTCTAGGAACACCAAATAAATTTCTAGGTAAGAGCAGGTTAAGCAAGAGACGCTAAACCATTAAAAATTTTGAGCTGCCACGCCCCTTTTCCCCACATCAGCTAAAAAACTTTTACGCTTTAATGCCGTTTTTAAGGCATTTATTCATATAGTAGAGTATTGTAATTCAACATTCGTATAGAGACATATAAAATCAAACTATTCTGAAAACGGCATCAACATACTACCTTTAACAAAAGAGCTACTGCGTTAGAAAGTTTGTTATTTAACTGCAATATCACTTACGCGCGAGAGCGAGACAGAAACATACAAACACATGTTCGAACGTTTTCGATGCTTGTGTGGCGACAGCGCTGCCGGCAGACGCTGGCCACGCCGAATACACACATACATACATACATGCATACATATAATTTCAAACGAATGTGTGTTTGTATGAATAATATGTAAATGCTGATTATCGGAGAATTCTTGAAAATTGCGCGTGGTGCAACTGATAGTTTAGTTAGTTTAATTATACCCGTTACTCGTAGAGTAAAAGGGTATATTGTAATCGTTGGAATGTATGTAACAGGCAGAAGGAGGCGTGGCAGACCCCATAAAGTATATATATTCTTGATCAGCATCAATAGCCGAGTCGATATAGCCATGTCCGTCTGTCCGTCTGTCCGTCCGTCCGTCCGTCCGTCCGTCCGTCCGTCCGTCCGTCCGTCTGTATGAACAAAAGGATCTCAGAGACTATAAGAGCTAGAAAGATGATAGTGGTCGCAAATGAAAGGTACAATACCCAAGCAGTACAAGTTTGTTTTTATTTTTTGACACGCCCACTTTAGGGCGTTTTATTTGCATATAAAGGTAAATGTACAGGTAAACGTAGAAAGTTTTAGTATAGAAAACTTTTTTGTTAGCTTAGCTATCTGAACCAAACTTACACGGAAAGTACATATCTAGGAAGATATATGTACTGACCAAGTTTGATTCAAATCGGACAACTATATCGTATAGCTCCCATAGGGCCGATCGGTCAAAAATACGCTCTAAATATGAGTTAGTATGAAAAACTTTTGCGTTAACAAAGCTATATTATTCAAACTCACACAGAAGACATCTGCCAATAATATATATATACTGACCAAGTTTGATCCAAATCGGACAACTATATCGTATAGCTCCCATAGGGCCGATCGGTCGAAAATATGCTCTAAACATGAATTTCTATGAAAATGTTCTGTGTTTGCCAAGATATTATATCCATCTCATTGTTAATAACAAATTGAAACTGAGTAACGGGTATCCTAAAGTCGCGTGGCGACTATAGCATTCTTTCTTGTTTTTTTTAAATTTCAATTCAAAATGTACATATAATATTAAAATTTTTAAATTTCATTCGTGTTGATGTGCTCCAGTTGCAGTAGCGCTATACCCAATGCACCGGTGTGCAATCGGATAATGCCACTGCTTCCCTCGCTGCTGTCTCCAAATGCCACAACGCTGCCGCTGTCGCCGTCGCCGTCGCCGTCACTGGAGGATGTACGATGAGCACTGAAATTCATCTGAATTTAAAAGCATGCTCATCCGCATGCTCGTATTTGTGCTGTTGTTAATTTGCGTATTTTTGCCACGCCCCTCAGGTACGTACATTGTAGGCGGAAGATGTCCATGATGTCAACAGCTAATTGGCGCAGTGCTCATTTGTGGCCGCAATGCCACTGGCTGGATCAGACAAGGATCCGTTGAGCCTCCCACGCCGCTGTCACTGTTGCTGCATGGCCATGGGCATGTCCAAAATCCCATGGATGGAGGATTTTGGCCATCTAATGGCTGGATACACATCTTGCAGGATCCATCTACTTGGCGATGCCACTGCCAACATCAGAACTGCCACCATTTGGAGATGGCAGACGTCTGTCAGCAGTGTGACGTCCCACGCCGCAGTCGCTATTTATTTTACTGCTTGGTCAAACAGTTTTGGTATGACCAGAATCCCCAGGATGCGGATATCTGGACATCCAATGAACGGTGCAGCATCTGGAAGGATGCTACTTATTGGCTGCACCATTCACACCACCAGAGTTGCCACCGTATGGAGATGGCAGCCGTCTGTCAGTGGAGTGCTGTCCCACGCCGCTGTCAAATTTTTGGCCCAGAGAAAGGGTATGGCCAGAATCCACAAGAAGCGGACTTCTGGACATTGGATGTGTGGAACACCTTCTCCAAGGATGCCCCTAAGTGGCCAGAGCAATCCGCCTGTCAGAGTTGCCACCATGGGTCAACGGAGTTTCTCCCACGCCGCAGTCGCATTAATTTACTCAGAGATTGGGTATGAGCAGATTGTTCAGGATGCACGCATCTGGTCAACCATTGGTAGAGGACGCTTCTCAAGGGTTGCCACCGCTTTTCTGGACAAGATTTGTTGTCATAGTTGCCGCAGTTTATTGTTTTTATGTACACATCAATATGACAATTATTTGTCACATTGATGTGTGACAAGTGTGAGGTGTGATGCCCATGGGGGCGCCTCCACGCCCACTCACCACCCTTGAGGGGTGGAGAGGGGGCGCGAGGCGTCGCCAGCGGTGCCGCCATATTTAGACCCCGTACTCTAAAAAAGAGTATAGGGGTCTATTAGGTTTGTCAGAAGCGAAATGTGCGTAACAGGCAGAAGGAGGCGTGGCCGACCCCATCAAGTATATATATTCTAGATCAGCATCAACAGCCGAGTCGATATAGCCATGTCCGTCTGTCCGTCTGTCTGTCTGTCTGTCCGTCTGTCCGTCTGTCTGTCCGTATGAACAAACAGATTTCAGAGATGGTAAGAGCTACAAGTTCGAGCTTGGTGTCAAACGATCAGATATTTAGTCAGTCAATACAAGAATCTTTTTTTTTTATGCCACGCCCCATTCGCCCACAATAAGCAAAAAACTGGACACACCTCGTGAAAAATTGGTGTTTTCGGCAAATATCTAAGTAACTATGGCACCTAGGATCACCAATTCTGGTACGGGTGTTCTTTGCGAGAGCATAGTTACATTGCCATTTAAAATTTTTGACTGCCACGCCCACTTTTCCCACAATTTATAAAATAGTTTTCAAGCTTCAATGCCGTTTTTTCCGTATCGTACAGTATTGTAGTTTATAACTGGTGTGGAGACTAACTATATTAAACTATCCTGAAAGGCGCATTAAAATCGGACTATAAACAAGAAAACTAGAAGCGTTACAATATTGATAATTGAACGCAATATCAACCCATAGGTGCAAGCGAGATAGAAACACACAAGCACATGTTCGAACGTTTTCGCTGCCTGTGTGTGGGCAGCGCTGCCCGCGGTCGCTGGCTGCGCCGAATACACACATACATTCATACATATTTGCATCATATACATATTGTCATACGTATGTTTATTCGAATACAAACAAACAGATGTATGTTTGATTATGCTTAGATTGTTTTTGTTTCAACGTGTTTTAATGCAAGTAAAACACATAGTAATATGTGGATTTTAATAATTTAATCGGGACAAATGCAGAGAGTATTATACGGGTGCGCTCGACTGTACTTTTCTTTCTTGTTTTTAATTTCAATTCAAAATGTACATATAAAATTAAAAATTTTTAAATTTCATTCAAAAATTTAAATTTAAATTGAATACAATTGCTCACTTCTATGGGAGTACGGGGTCTTTTACAGTCGGCTCGATCGACTGTAGCCTTTCTTACTTGTTTTTTTTTTTTTAGTTGCATAAAAAATTATTTTTTCTTAAAAATTTTATTTTATTAGACCCCGTACTCTAAAAAAGAGTATAGGGGTCTATTAGGTTTGTCAGAAGCGAAATGTGCGTAACAGGCAGAAGGAGGCGTGGCCGACCCCATAAAGTATATATATTCTAGATCAGCATCAACAGCCGAGTCGATATAGCAATGTCCGTCTGTCCGTCTGTCTGTCTGTCCGTCTGTCCGTCGTCCGTCTGTCCGTCTGTCCGTCCGTCCGTATGAACACCTGGATCTTTTAAACTACAAAAGCTAGAGACACCAAATTTGGAATGAAAGTCCGTTATCTTCGCGAGCAGATCAAGTTTATTTCAAATTGTTGCCACGCCCCTTACCGCCCCCGCAATGAGCAAAAAACCAGACACACCTCGAAAAAAATTTACTTTTAGGCCAATAACTCAGTAACTATGGCACTTAGGAACACCATTTCTGGTAAACAGGTTGCTAGAGACACCCTTAATGCAATGCCATTAAAAATTTTGAGCTGCCACGCCCCCTTTTCTCATTAGAAGTTAACCAAAAGTTTTACGCTTTAATGCCATGTTTAAGGCATTTATTCATATAGTAGAGTGTTGTAATTCAACATTCGTATAGAGACATATAAAATCAAACTATTCTGAAAGTGCCATCAACATACTACCTTTAACAAAAGAGCTACTGCGTTACAAAGTTTGTTATTTAACTGCAATATCACTTACGCGCGAGAGCGAGACAGAAACATACAAACACATGTTCGAACGTTTTCGATGCTTGTGTGGCGACAGCGCTGCCGGCAGACGCTGGCCGCGCCGAATACACACATACATACATACATGCATACATATAATTTCAAACGAATGTGTGTTTGTATGAATAAAATGTAAATGCTGATTATCGGAGAATTCTTGAAAGTGGCGCGTGGTGCAACTGATAGAGTTGCGGCAATGCGAATTGTTAATTTAATTTTTTTAATTTCAATTCAAAATACATATAAAATAAAATTTTTAAATTTCATTCAAAAATTTAAATTTAAATTGAATACAATTGCCACTTCTATGGGAGGGGCTTTTACAGTCGGCTCGATCGACTGTAGCCTTTCCACTTAATTAGACCCCGTACTCTAAAAAAGAGTATAGGGGTCTATTAGGTTTGTCAGAAGCGAAATGTGCGTAACAGGCAGAAGGAGGCGTGGCCGACCCCATAAAGTATATATATTCTAGATCAGCATCAACAGCCGAGTCGATATAGCAATGTCCGTCTGTCCGTCTGTCTGTCTGTCCGTCTGTCTGTCTGTCCGTCTGTCCGTCTGTCCGTCCGTCCGTATGAACACCTGGATCTTTTAAACTACAAAAGCTAGAGACACCAAATTTGGAATGAAAGTCCGTTATCTTCGCGAGCAGATCAAGTTTATTTCAAATTGTTGCCACGCCCCTTACCGCCCCCGCAATGAGCAAAAAACCAGACACACCTCGAAAAAAATTCACTTTTAGGCCAATAACTCAGTAACTATGGCACTTAGGAACACCATTTCTGGTAAGCAGGTTGCTAGAGACGGCCTTAATGCAATGCCATTAAAAATTTTGAGCTGCCACGCCCCTTTTCCCCACATCAGCTAAAAAACTTTTACGCTTTAATGCCGTTTTTAAGGCATTTATTCATATAGTAGAGTATTGTAATTCAACATTCGTATAGAGACATATAAAATCAAACTATTCTGAAAACGGCATCAACATACTACCTTTAACAAAAGAGCTACTGCGTTAGAAAGTTTGTTATTTAACTGCAATATCACTTACGCGCGAGAGCGAGACAGAAACATACAAACACATGTTCGAACGTTTTCGATGCTTGTGTGGCGACAGCGCTGCCGGCAGACGCTGGCCACGCCGAATACACACATACATACATACATGCATACATATAATTTCAAACGAATGTGTGTTTGTATGAATAATATGTAAATGCTGATTATCGGAGAATTCTTGAAAATTGCGCGTGGTGCAACTGATAGTTTAGTTAGTTTAATTATACCCGTTACTCGTAGAGTAAAAGGGTATATTGTAATCGTTGGAATGTATGTAACAGGCAGAAGGAGGCGTGGCAGACCCCATAAAGTATATATATTCTTGATCAGCATCAATAGCCGAGTCGATATAGCCATGTCCGTCTGTCCGTCTGTCCGTCCGTCCGTCCGTCCGTCCGTCCGTCCGTCCGTCCGTCCGTCCGTCTGTATGAACAAAAGGATCTCAGAGACTATAAGAGCTAGAAAGATGATAGTGGTCGCAAATGAAAGGTACAATACCCAAGCAGTACAAGTTTGTTTTTGTTTTTTGACACGCCCACTTTAGGGCGTTTTATTTGCATATAAAGGTAAATGTACAGGTAAACGTAGAAAGTTTTAGTATAGAAAACTTTTTTGTTAGCTATGCTATCTGAACCAAATTTACACGGAAAGTACATATCTAGGAAGTACATGTACTGACCAAGTTTGATTCAAATCGGACAACTATATCGTATAGCTCCCATAGGGCCGATCGGTCAAAAATACGCTCTAAATATGAGTTAGTATGAAAAACTTTTGCGTTAACAAAGCTATATTATTCAAACTCACACAGAAGACATCTGCCAATAATATATATATACTGACCAAGTTTGATCCAAATCGGACAACTATATCGTATAGCTCCCATAGGGCCGATCGGTCGAAAATATGCTCTAAACATGAATTTCTATGAAAATGTTCTGTGTTTGCCAAGATATTATATCCATCTCATTGTTAATAACAAATTGAAACTGAGTAACGGGTATCCTAAAGTCGCGTGGCGACTATAGCATTCTTTCTTGTTTTTTTTAAATTTCAATTCAAAATGTACATATAATATTAAAATTTTTAAATTTCATTCGTGTTGATGTGCTCCAGTTGCAGTAGCGCTATACCCAATGCACCGGTGTGCAATCGGATAATGCCACTGCTTCCCTCGCTGCTGTCTCCAAATGCCACAACGCTGCCGCTGTCGCCGTCGCCGTCGCCGTCGCCGTCACTGGAGGATGTACGATGAGCACTGAAATTCATCTGAATTTAAAAGCATGCTCATCCGCATGCTCGTATTTGTGCTGTTGTTAATTTGCGTATTTTTGCCACGCCCCTCAGGTACGTACATTGTAGGCGGAAGATGTCCATGATGTCAACAGCTAATTGGCGCAGTGCTCATTTGTGGCCGCAATGCCACTGGCTGGATCAGACAAGGATCCGTTGAGCCTCCCACGCCGCTGTCACTGTTGCTGCATGGCCATGGGCATGTCCAAAATCCCATGGATGGAGGATTTTGGCCATCTAATGGCTGGATACACATCTTGCAGGATCCATCTACTTGGCGATGCCACTGCCAACATCAGAACTGCCACCATTTGGAGATGGCAGACGTCTGTCAGCAGTGTGACGTCCCACGCCGCAGTCGCTATTTATTTTACTGCTTGGTCAAACAGTTTTGGTATGACCAGAATCCCCAGGATGCGGATATCTGGACATCCAATGAACGGTGCAGCATCTGGAAGGATGCTACTTATTGGCTGCACCATTCACACCACCAGAGTTGCCACCGTATGGAGATGGCAGCCGTCTGTCAGTGGAGTGCTGTCCCACGCCGCTGTCAAATTTTTGGCCCAGAGAAAGGGTATGGCCAGAATCCACAAGAAGCGGACTTCTGGACATTGGATGTGTGGAACACCTTCTCCAAGGATGCCCCTAAGTGGCCAGAGCAATCCGCCTGTCAGAGTTGCCACCATGGGTCAACGGAGTTTCTCCCACGCCGCAGTCGCATTAATTTACTCAGAGATTGGGTATGAGCAGATTGTTCAGGATGCACGCATCTGGTCAACCATTGGTAGAGGACGCTTCTCAAGGGTTGCCACCGCTTTTCTGGACAAGATTTGTTGTCATAGTTGCCGCAGTTTATTGTTTTTATGTACACATCAATATGACAATTATTTGTCACATTGATGTGTGACAAGTGTGAGGTGTGATGCCCATGGGGGCGCCTCCACGCCCACTCACCACCCTTGAGGGGTGGAGAGGGGGCGCGAGGCGTCGCCAGCGGTGCCGCCATATTTAGACCCCGTACTCTAAAAAAGAGTATAGGGGTCTATTAGGTTTGTCAGAAGCGAAATGTGCGTAACAGGCAGAAGGAGGCGTGGCCGACCCCATCAAGTATATATATTCTAGATCAGCATCAACAGCCGAGTCGATATAGCCATGTCCGTCTGTCCGTCTGTCTGTCTGTCCGTCTGTCCGTCTGTCTGTCCGTATGAACAAACAGATTTCAGAGATGGTAAGAGCTACAAGTTCGAGCTTGGTGTCAAACGATCAGATATTTAGTCAGTCAATACAAGAATCTTTTTTTTTTCGATGCCACGCCCCATTCGCCCACAATAAGCAAAAAACTGGACACACCTCGTGAAAAATTGGTGTTTTCGGCAAATATCTAAGTAACTATGGCACCTAGGATCACCAATTCTGGTACGGGTGTTCTTTGCGAGAGCATAGTTACATTGCCATTTAAAATTTTTGACTGCCACGCCCACTTTTCCCACAATTTATAAAATAGTTTTCAAGCTTCAATGCCGTTTTTTCCGTATCGTACAGTATTGTAGTTTATAACTGGTGTGGAGACTAACTATATTAAACTATCCTGAAAGGCGCATTAAAATCGGACTATAAACAAGAAAACTAGAAGCGTTACAATATTGATAATTGAACGCAATATCAACCCATAGGTGCAAGCGAGATAGAAACACACAAGCACATGTTCGAACGTTTTCGCTGCCTGTGTGTGGGCAGCGCTGCCCGCGGTCGCTGGCTGCGCCGAATACACACATACATTCATACATATTTGCATCATATACATATTGTCATACGTATGTTTATTCGAATACAAACAAACAGATGTATGTTTGATTATGCTTAGATTGTTTTTGTTTCAACGTGTTTTAATGCAAGTAAAACACATAGTAATATGTGGATTTTAATAATTTAATCGGGACAAATGCAGAGAGTATTATACGGGTGCGCTCGACTGTACTTTTCTTTCTTGTTTTTAATTTCAATTCAAAATGTACATATAAAATTAAAATTTTTAAATTTCATTCAAAAATTTAAATTTAAATTGAATACAATTGCTCACTTCTATGGGAGTACGGGGGTCTTTTACAGTCGGCTCGATCGACTGTAGCCTTTCTTACTTGTTTTTTTTTAAAGATACAAAAAAAATTTTTTTTTTTTTTTTTTTTGACCCCTTTCCTAAAAAAGAGTATAGGGGTCTATTAGGTTTGTCAGAAGCGAAATGTGCGTAACAGGCAGAAGGAGGCGTGGCCGACCCCATAAAGTATATATATTCTAGATCAGCATCAACAGCCGAGTCGATATAGCAATGTCCGTCTGTCCGTCTGTCCGTCTGTCTGTCTGTCTGTCTGTCCGTCCGTCCGTATGAACACCTGGATCTTTTAAACTACAAAAGCTAGAGACACCAAATTTGGAATGAAAGTCCGTTATCTTCGCGAGCAGATCAAGTTTATTTCAAATTGTTGCCACGCCCCTTACCGCCCCCGCAATGAGCAAAAAACCAGACACACCTCGAAAAAAATGTACTTTTAGGCCAATAACTCAGTAACTATGGCACTTAGGAACACCATTTCTGGTAAACAGGTTGCTAGTGACACCCTTAATGCAATGCCATTACAAATTTTGAGCTGCCACGCCCCCTTTTCTCCTGAGAGTTAACCAAACGTTTTCACTTTAATGCCATGTTTAAGGCATTTATTCATATAGTAGAGTGTTGTAATTCAACATTCGTATAGAGACATATAAAATCAAACTATTCTGAAAGGGGCATCAACATACTACCTTTAACAAAAGAGCTACTGCGTTAGAAAGTTTGTTATTTAACTGCAATATCACTTACGCGCGAGAGCGAGACAGAAACATACAAACACATGTTCGAACATTTTCGATGCTTGTGTGGCGACAGCGCTGCCGGCAGACGCTGTGGCGACAGCGCTGCCGGCAGACGCTGGCCGCGCCGAATACACACATACATACATACATGCATACATATAATTTCAAACGAATGTGTGTTTGTATGAATAATATGTAAATGCTGATTATCAGAGAATTCTTGAAAGTGGCGCGTGGTGCAACTGATAGAGTTGCGGCAATGCGAATTGTTAATTTAATTTTTTTTAATTTCAATTCAAAATGTACATATAAAATTAAAATTTTTAAATTTCATTCGAAAATTTGAATTTAAATTGAATACAATGGGCACTTCTATGGAGTACGGGGTCTTTTACAGTCGGCTCGATCGACTGTAGCCTTTCTTACTTGTTGCCTTTCTTTACGAAGGTCAGTTGTGATCCTTTTGTATATCGGTCCCTTTTCTTTATCACTCATAAGTGTTCTAGGGTTAATGAGCATTTCCAAGTATCACGTCGTGAAGTCTGGTGGTCTGTGGGTTTTTTCTCATCAATGAGTTTATTGCCGGTTACACCAAAGCCGGCGCATACAAACAAGAATTCCTGGTTGCCTATATTCTAACTACTTTAAGTTATAAGCTGAGGCTAAGGCAATTAATTTTCATTTGCTTAAATATCTTTCTCTTAAAAACGGGGTCTAAACATGTCTGAACATGTTGAATGTGTTACAGGTGTCTTCTGTTCAACCCCAAAATTAATTCTATATCCATGTCATTGATTTTATGACTACTGTCACATTTAACTAATTTTCCTTTTTTAACACTGAATACTTATTACCTTTCTTTTGCTCAAATCAGTTTCTTTTATAAATCGGGTCTTAACATGTTTGAACATGTTGAATGTCTTGCAGGTGTTCCCGATTCAACCCCAAATTTAGTTCTCGATCCACATGCTGAGTATGTCCCATGTCATTGATTTTATTAATACTGTCACATTTAATGTGATTTCTACAATCTACAGAGAATACTAATCAAATTGATTTTGTAAAGATCCCCTCACCCACATCCCTCTGCTGATGGACACGTCTGAACATGTTGAAGAAACAATTAGTTTAGTATGCTTTGTGTCTACTATCCTTTTAGCCCCCATCCCCCCAAAAATTAGGTATCGATAGGCTCAACAGATACCCCTTGTCGGTGATTTAATTTCTCCGAACATTTTCTCAAAGTTTCCTTTTTAGACCCCGTACTCTAAAAAAGAGTATAGGGGTCTATTAGGTTTGTCAGAAGCGAAATGTGCGTAACAGGCAGAAGGAGGCGTGGCCGACCCCATAAAGTATATATATTCTAGATCAGCATCAACAGCCGAGTCGATATAGCAATGTCCGTCTGTCCGTCTGTCTGTCTGTCCGTCTGTCTGTCCGTCTGTATGAACACCTGGATCTTTTAAACTACAAGAGCTAGAACCACCAAATTTGGAATGAAAGTCCGTCTATATTGCAGGCAGGTTAAGTTTATTTCAAATTTTTGCCACGCCCCCTACCGCCCGCAAATTGTAAAAAATAGTTTTCATTGCACTACAACTTTGAAACTATGAAAGCTATCGTAACCAAATTTACACAGTAGGTGTATGGTACAACTGTAACTATCCTCACCAAGTTTCATTAAGATCGGACAACTATAGCTTATAGCTCCCATAGGACAAATCGGTCAAAAATAAAAAAATCGTATGAAGACATGTAGTTGTGGTTGAGCTATCGCAACCAAACGCACAGATTATGTGTACATGATTATTATGTGTATCCTTACCAAATTTGATCCAGATTGGACAACTATAGCCTATAGCGCCCATAGGACAAATCGGTAAAAAATGAAAAATATGTATGAAGACATATAGTTTTGTTTAAGCTATCGCAACCAAACTCACAGATATTATATATATATTATATATTATACCGATATTATTATTATCGGAAGCTAATTCAAGCGGCGATTAACATTAAAACAAACAATATTGAAATTGCAATGTTAAATGTAAATATTTAAAAATGAGTACGGGGTCTTTTACTGTCGGCTCGCTCGACTGTAGCCTTTCCTACTTGTTTAATTTCAATTCAAAATGTACATATATAATTAAAATTTTTAAATTTCATTCAAAAATTTAAATTTAAATTGAATACAATTGCGCACTTCTATGGGAGTACGGGGTCTTTTACAGTCGGCTCGATCGACTGTAGCCTTTCTTACTTGTTTTATTTTTTATTTTTTAAAAGATCTCTATATATATATATTCTTATATTTTTTTTTTTTTTTTTTTAGACCCCGTACTCTAAAAAAAGAGTATAGGGGTCTATTAGGTTTGTCAGAAGCGAAATGTGCGTAACAGGCAGAAGGAGGCGTGGCCGACCCCATAAAGTATATATATTCTAGATCAGCATCAACAGCCGAGTCGATATAGCAATGTCCGTCTGTCCGTCTGTCTGTCTGTCCGTCTGTCTGTCTGTCCGTCTGTCCGTCTGTCCGTCCGTCCGTATGAACACCTGGATCTTTTAAACTACAAAAGCTAGAGACACCAAATTTGGAATGAAAGTCCGTTATCTTCGCGAGCAGATCAAGTTTATTTCAAATTGTTGCCACGCCCCTTACCGCCCCCGCAATGAGCAAAAAACCAGACCCACCTCGAAAAAAATTCACTTTTAGGCCAATAACTCAGTAACTATGGCACTTAGGAACACCATTTCTGGTAAGCAGGTTGCTAGAGACGGCCTTAATGCAATGCCATTAAAAATTTTGAGCTGCCACGCCCCTTTTCCCCACATCAGCTAAAAAACTTTTACGCTTTAATGCCGTTTTTAAGGCATTTATTCATATAGTAGAGTATTGTAATTCAACATTCGTATAGAGACATATAAAATCAAACTATTCTGAAAACGGCATCAACATACTACCTTTAACAAAAGAGCTACTGCGTTAGAAAGTTTGTTATTTAACTGCAATATCACTTACGCGCGAGAGCGAGACAGAAACATACAAACACATGTTCGAACGTTTTCGATGCTTGTGTGGCGACAGCGCTGCCGGCAGACGCTGGCCACGCCGAATACACACATACATACATACATGCATACATATAATTTCAAACGAATGTGTGTTTGTATGAATAATATGTAAATGCTGATTATCGGAGAATTCTTGAAAATTGCGCGTGGTGCAACTGATAGTTTAGTTAGTTTAATTATACCCGTTACTCGTAGAGTAAAAGGGTATATTGTAATCGTTGGAATGTATGTAACAGGCAGAAGGAGGCGTGGCAGACCCCATAAAGTATATATATTCTTGATCAGCATCAATAGCCGAGTCGATATAGCCATGTCCGTCTGTCCGTCTGTCCGTCCGTCCGTCCGTCCGTCCGTCCGTCCGTCCGTCCGTCCGTCTGTATGAACAAAAGGATCTCAGAGACTATAAGAGCTAGAAAGATGATAGTGGTCGCAAATGAAAGGTACAATACCCAAGCAGTACAAGTTTGTTTTTGTTTTTTGACACGCCCACTTTAGGGCGTTTTATTTGCATATAAAGGTAAATGTACAGGTAAACGTAGAAAGTTTTAGTATAGAAAACTTTTTTGTTAGCTATGCTATCTGAACCAAATTTACACGGAAAGTACATATCTAGGAAGTACATGTACTGACCAAGTTTGATTCAAATCGGACAACTATATCGTATAGCTCCCATAGGGCCGATCGGTCAAAAATACGCTCTAAATATGAGTTAGTATGAAAAACTTTTGCGTTAACAAAGCTATATTATTCAAACTCACACAGAAGACATCTGCCAATAATATATATATACTGACCAAGTTTGATCCAAATCGGACAACTATATCGTATAGCTCCCATAGGGCCGATCGGTCGAAAATATGCTCTAAACATGAATTTCTATGAAAATGTTCTGTGTTTGCCAAGATATTATATCCATCTCATTGTTAATAACAAATTGAAACTGAGTAACGGGTATCCTAAAGTCGCGTGGCGACTATAGCATTCTTTCTTGTTTTTTTTAAATTTCAATTCAAAATGTACATATAATATTAAAATTTTTAAATTTCATTCGTGTTGATGTGCTCCAGTTGCAGTAGCGCTATACCCAATGCACCGGTGTGCAATCGGATAATGCCACTGCTTCCCTCGCTGCTGTCTCCAAATGCCACAACGCTGCCGCTGTCGCCGTCGCCGTCGCCGTCACTGGAGGATGTACGATGAGCACTGAAATTCATCTGAATTTAAAAGCATGCTCATCCGCATGCTCGTATTTGTGCTGTTGTTAATTTGCGTATTTTTGCCACGCCCCTCAGGTACGTACATTGTAGGCGGAAGATGTCCATGATGTCAACAGCTAATTGGCGCAGTGCTCATTTGTGGCCGCAATGCCACTGGCTGGATCAGACAAGGATCCGTTGAGCCTCCCACGCCGCTGTCACTGTTGCTGCATGGCCATGGGCATGTCCAAAATCCCATGGATGGAGGATTTTGGCCATCTAATGGCTGGATACACATCTTGCAGGATCCATCTACTTGGCGATGCCACTGCCAACATCAGAACTGCCACCATTTGGAGATGGCAGACGTCTGTCAGCAGTGTGACGTCCCACGCCGCAGTCGCTATTTATTTTACTGCTTGGTCAAACAGTTTTGGTATGACCAGAATCCCCAGGATGCGGATATCTGGACATCCAATGAACGGTGCAGCATCTGGAAGGATGCTACTTATTGGCTGCACCATTCACACCACCAGAGTTGCCACCGTATGGAGATGGCAGCCGTCTGTCAGTGGAGTGCTGTCCCACGCCGCTGTCAAATTTTTGGCCCAGAGAAAGGGTATGGCCAGAATCCACAAGAAGCGGACTTCTGGACATTGGATGTGTGGAACACCTTCTCCAAGGATGCCCCTAAGTGGCCAGAGCAATCCGCCTGTCAGAGTTGCCACCATGGGTCAACGGAGTTTCTCCCACGCCGCAGTCGCATTAATTTACTCAGAGATTGGGTATGAGCAGATTGTTCAGGATGCACGCATCTGGTCAACCATTGGTAGAGGACGCTTCTCAAGGGTTGCCACCGCTTTTCTGGACAAGATTTGTTGTCATAGTTGCCGCAGTTTATTGTTTTTATGTACACATCAATATGACAATTATTTGTCACATTGATGTGTGACAAGTGTGAGGTGTGATGCCCATGGGGGCGCCTCCACGCCCACTCACCACCCTTGAGGGGTGGAGAGGGGGCGCGAGGCGTTGCCAGCGGTGCCGCCATATTTAGACCCCGTACTCTAAAAAAGAGTATAGGGGTCTATTAGGTTTGTCAGAAGCGAAATGTGCGTAACAGGCAGAAGGAGGCGTGGCCGACCCCATCAAGTATATATATTCTAGATCAGCATCAACAGCCGAGTCGATATAGCCATGTCCGTCTGTCCGTCTGTCTGTCTGTCCGTCTGTCCGTCTGTCTGTCCGTATGAACAAACAGATTTCAGAGATGGTAAGAGCTACAAGTTCGAGCTTGGTGTCAAACGATCAGATATTTAGTCAGTCAATACAAGAATCTTTTTTTTTTCGATGCCACGCCCCATTCGCCCACAATAAGCAAAAAACTGGACACACCTCGTGAAAAATTGGTGTTTTCGGCAAATATCTAAGTAACTATGGCACCTAGGATCACCAATTCTGGTACGGGTGTTCTTTGCGAGAGCATAGTTACATTGCCATTTAAAATTTTTGACTGCCACGCCCACTTTTCCCACAATTTATAAAATAGTTTTCAAGCTTCAATGCCGTTTTTTCCGTATCGTACAGTATTGTAGTTTATAACTGGTGTGGAGACTAACTATATTAAACTATCCTGAAAGGCGCATTAAAATCGGACTATAAACAAGAAAACTAGAAGCGTTACAATATTGATAATTGAACGCAATATCAACCCATAGGTGCAAGCGAGATAGAAACACACAAGCACATGTTCGAACGTTTTCGCTGCCTGTGTGTGGGCAGCGCTGCCCGCGGTCGCTGGCTGCGCCGAATACACACATACATTCATACATATTTGCATCATATACATATTGTCATACGTATGTTTATTCGAATACAAACAAACAGATGTATGTTTGATTATGCTTAGATTGTTTTTGTTTCAACGTGTTTTAATGCAAGTAAAACACATAGTAATATGTGGATTTTAATAATTTAATCGGGACAAATGCAGAGAGTATTATACGGGTGCGCTCGACTGTACTTTTCTTTCTTGTTTTTAATTTCAATTCAAAATGTACATATAAAATTAAAATTTTTAAATTTCATTCAAAAATTTAAATTTAAATTGAATACAATTGCTCACTTCTATGGGAGTACGGGGTCTTTTACAGTCGGCTCGATCGACTGTAGCCTTTCTTACTTGTTTTATTTATAAATCCATTTTAGTCTATCCTTATGAACTTTTTGTTCCCTGTTTTTCTTGTGAGACCCCGTACTCTAAAAAAGAGTATAGGGGTCTATTAGGTTTGACAGAAGCGAAATGTGCGTAACAGGCAGAAGGAGGCGTGGCCGACCCCATAGTATATATATTCTTGATCAGCATCAACAGCCGAGTCGCTATAGCAATGTCCGTCTGTCCGTCTGTCTGTCTGTCCGTCTGTCCGTCCGTCCGTATGAACACCTGGATCTTTTAAATTACAAAAGCTAGAGACACCAAATTTAGAATGAAAGTCCGTTATCTTCGCGAGTAGATCAAGTTTATTTCAAATGGTTGCCACGCCCCTTACCGCCCCCGCAATGATCAAAAAACCAGACACACCTCGAAAAAAATTTACTTTTAGGACAATAACTCAGTAACTATGGCACTTAGGAACACCATTTCTGGTAAGCAGGTTGCTAGAGACAGCCTTAATTAATGCCATTAAAAATTTTGAGCTGCCACGCCCCTTTTCCCCACATCAGCTAAAAAACTTTTACGCTTTAATGCCGTTTTTAAGGCATTTATTCATATTGTAGAGTGTTGTAATTCAACATTCGTATAGAGACATATAAAATCAAACTATTCTTAAAGTGGCATCAACATACTACCTTTAACAAAAGAGCTACTGCGTTAGAAAGTTTGTTATTTAACTGCAATATCACTTACGCGCAAGAGCGAGACAGAAACATACATACATACATGCATACATATAATTTCAAACGAATGTGTGTTTGTATGAATAATATGTAAATGCTGATTATCGGATAATCGGCGCGTTTTGCAACTGATAGAGTTGTGGCAATGCGAATTGTTAATTTAATTTTTTTTAAATTTCAATTCAAAATCTATCTATCTATATATATAAAAAGCAAACTCACTTCCTGTGTGTACTCAAAATTCAGTATGATAATTAGTGTCTTTTGCTTTCATTTTTTTTTTAATAGATCAGCTTTTTTAGACCCCGTACTCTAAAAAAGAGTATAGGGGTCTATTAGGTTTGTCAGAAGCGAAATGTGCGTAACAGGCAGAAGGAGGCGTGGCCGACCCCATAAAGTATATATATTCTAGATCAGCATCAACAGCCGAGTCGATATAGCAATGTCCGTCTGTCCGTCTGTGTGTCTGTCCGTCCGTCCGTCCGTATGAACACCTAGATCTTTTAAACTACAAGAGCTAGAGCCACCAAATTTGGAATGAAAGTCCGTCTATATTGCAGGCAGGTTAAGTTTATTTCAAATTTTTGCCACGCCCCCTACCGCCCCGCAAATTGTAAAAAACAGTTTTCATTGCACTACAACTTTGAAACTATGAAAGCTATCGTAACCAAATTTACACAGTAGGTGTATGGTACAACTATAACTGTCCTCACCAAATTTCATTAATATCGGACAACTATAGCTTATAGCTCCCATAGGACAAATCGGTCAAAAATAAAAAAATTGTATGAAGACATGTAGTTGTGGTTGAGCTATCGCAACCAAACGCACAGATTATGTGTACATGATTATTATGTGTATCCCTTCCAAATTTAATCCAGATTGGACAACTATAGCCTATAGCGCCCATTGGACAAATCGGTAAAAAATGAAAAATTTGTATGAAGACATATAGTTGTGGTTGAGCTATCGCAACCAAACTCACAGATATTATATACATATAATATATTATACCGATATTATTATTATCGGAAGCTAATTCGAGCGGCGATTAACATTAAAACAAACAATATTGAAATTGCAATGTTAAATGTAAATATTTAAAAATGAGTACGGGGTCTTTTACTGTCGGCTCGCTCGACTGAAGCCTTTCCTACTTGTTTTTCATGAGTTCGTCAGAGATTATTTTGTATGTTGTCATATCATTACATTTCAGTCGAACAGTGTCATTCGACATGCATTTAGTGGAGAAGCCATTTTCTTTAATTTTATTCAAATTATCCAGCAGCAACTGAATCTCATTGACTTTGTTTAAGAAAATCATTGGTATTTTTAGACCCCGTACTCTAAAAAAGAGTATAGGGGTCTATTAGGTTTGTCAGAAGCGAAATGTGCGTAACAGGCAGAAGGAGGCGTGGCCGACCCCATAAAGTATATATATTCTAGATCAGCATCAACAGCCGAGTCGATATAGCAATGTCCGTCTGTCCGTCTGTGTGTCTGTCCGTCTGTCTGTCCGTCCGTATGAACACCTGGATCTTTTAAACTACAAAAGCTATAGGCACCAAATTCATAATGAAAGTCCGTTATTAAGTCAGTCAGGTTAAGTTTATTTCAAATTTTTGCCACGCCACTTACCGCCCCCGCAATGAGCAAAAAACCAGACACACCTCGAAAAAAAATGTAGTTTTAGGCCAATAACTCAGTAACTATGGCACTTAGGAACACCATTTCTGGTAAACAGGTTGCTAGAGACAGCCTTAATGCAATGCCATTTAAAATTTTGAGCTGCCACGCCCCCTTTTCTCATTAGAGTTAACCAAACGTTTACGCTTTAATGCCATGTTTAAGGCATTTATTCATATAGTAGGGTGTTGTAATTCAACATAAGTATAGAGACATATAAAATCAAACTATTCTGAAAGAGGCATCAAAATACTACCTTTGAAAAAAAAAAGAGCTACTGCGTTAGAAAGTTTGTTATTTAACTGCAATATCACTTACGCGCGAGAGCGAGACAGAAACATACAAACACATGTTCGAACGTTTTCGATGCTTGTGTGGCGACAGCGCTGCCGGCAGACGCTGGCCCCGCCGAATACACACATACATACATGCATACATATAATTTCAAACGAATGTGTGTTTGTATGAATAATATGTAAATGCTAATATTCGGAGAATTCTTGAAAGTGGCGCGTGGTGCAACTGATAGAGTTTGTCTGAGGTTGTAGGTTCTAATGCTGGCAATGCGAATTGTTAAAATTGTTTTTAGACCCCGTACTCTAAAAAAGGGTATAGGGGTCTATTAGGTTTGTCAGAAGCGAAATGTGCGTAACAGGCAGAAGGAGGCGTGGCCGACCCCATAAAGTATATATATTCTAGATCAGCATCAACAGCCGAGTCGATATAGCAATGTCCGTTTGTCCGTCTGTGTGTCTGTCCGTCTGTCTGTCCGTCCGTATGAACACCTAGATCTTTTAAACTACAAGAGCTAGAGCCACCAAATTTGGAATGAAAGTCCGTCTATATTGCAGCAGGGTAAGTTTATTTCAAATTTTTGCTACGCCCCCTACCGCCCCCGTAAATTGTAAATAACAGTTTTCATTGCACTACAACTTTTAAACTATGAAAGCTATCGTAACCAAATTTACACAGTAGGTGTATGGTACAACTATAACTATCCTCACCAAGTTTCATCAAGATCGGACAACTATAGCTTATAGCTCTTATAGGACAAATCGGTCAAAAACAAAAAATTTGTATGAAGACATGTAGTATTTGCTAAGTGATCGCAACCAAACTCACACAGAATGTGTACAAATTGTTGCCACGCCCCTTACCGCCCCCGCAATGAGCAAAAAACCAGACACACCTCGAAAAAAATTTACTTTTAGGCCAATAACTCAGTAACTATGACACTTAGGAACACCATTTCTGGTAAACAGGTTGCTAGAGACATCCTTAATGCAATGCCATTAAAAATTTTGAGCTGCCACGCCCCCTTTTCTCCTGAGAGTTAACCAAACGTTTTCACTTTAATGCCATGTTTAAGGCATTTATTCATATAGTAGAGTGTTGTAATTCAACATAAGTATAGAGACATATAAAATCAAACTATTCTGAAAGTGCCATCATCATACTACTTTTAACAAAAGAGCTACTGCGTTACAAAGTTTGTTATTTAACTGCAATATCACTTACGCGCGAGAGCGAGACAGAAACATACAAACACATGTTCGAACGTTTTCGATGCTTGTGTGGCGACAGCGCTGCCGGCAGACGCGGTGGCGACAGCGCTGCCGGCAGACGCTGGCCGTGCCGAATACACACATACCTACATACATGCATACATATAATTTCAAACGAATGTGTGTTTGTAAGAATAAAATGTAAATGCTGATTATCGGAGAATTCTTGAAAGTGGCGCGTGATGCAACTGATAGTTAATTTAATTGTTAATTCATTTTTTTAAATTTCAATTCTAAATGAACATATAAAATTAAAAATTTTAAATTTCATTCGAAAATTTGAATTCAAATTGAATACAATTGCGCACTACCATGGGAGTACGGGGTCTTTTACAGTCGGCTCGATCGACTGTAGCCTTTCTTACTTGTTATCTACTTGGTTTGTATGAAAAAAAAATATGGAAAAACTTTTTGGAAATGTAAGAAAAAGCAAAATAAAAAACAATTCGGAAAAATTACACAAACAACAACATACATGTTTGCATAATGTGAATGGCAAAAATGCTCTTCTCAAAGAGGAGATCAGGCAACTCTTTTTGTTTCTGGCAGTCGGGGAAAACTGTCTGGCTACTCTTTCAACCGCCACAAAAATTTAAGAGTGTTTCAAGCAAGATATCAGAGGAAATTCACGTTTGTTCGGTGGCGCTTTAATATTATTGTCAGGAGATTTTCGCCAAACGTTACCGGTTCTTGCGCGAGCTACACCAGCTGATCAATTGAATGCCTGCTTGAAATCATCATATTTGTGGAGATATGTTAGAACGTTGAAATTGATGACAAATATGCGTGTTCAATTACAAAACGATCCATGTGCTGCTAACTTTACAAAGCAGTTATTAGAAATGGGAAATGGCAAGATGCCTATTGACAATGCAACTGGATTAATCACACTACCAAGCAACTTTTGTCGATTAGTAGACACGAAAGAAGTGTTGGTCGAAAAAGTTTTTCCAAATTTTGAAGAAAACTATCACAATCATACATGGCTTAGTGAACGTGCAATTTTAGCAGCAAAAAATAAGGACGTCAATGATTTAAACGCAAATATTTTACACAAAATTACGAATCCAGTTGTTTCATACAAATCGGTTGATACCATTATGGATCAGGATGAGGTAGTGAATTATCCCACCGAATTTTTAAATTCTCTTGATTTGCCAGGAATTCCTCCCCACAATTTTCAATTGAAAGTTGGGGCATCAATCATTATGCTAAGAAATTTAAATCATCCCAAACTTTGTAACGGAACAAGACTTGCAGTAAGAAAATTAATGACTAATCTTATTGAAGCCACTATTATAATAGGCAAGTACAAAGGCGCACATTTATTAATACCAAGAATTCCTATGATTCCTCCCGATTTGAGGTTCAATTTTAAAAGACTTCAATTTCCTGTTCGCCTCGCTTTCGCTATAACAATAAATAAAGCACAAGGCCAATCATTGAAAGTTTGCGGCATTAATTTAGAAAAACCAGTTTTCTCCCATGGTCAACTGTATGTCGGATCGTCTCGCGTTGGAAAATCATCTGCTTTATATGTATACTGTCAAGATGGAAAAACTAAAAATGTTGTTTATTTAAAAGCACTTAATTAAAAAACTTTTTAGAAAATTTGTTGTCTGCATTATTTTTAACAAAATGTTTTTCCAACCAAAAAAGATTTTTCAATAGCAGGTAAATCTATAATACAAGAACGCCGCGAAGCGCGCCGGGCCCGCTAGTGTACATATAAAATTAAAATTTTTAAATTTCATTCGAAAATTTGAATTTAAATTGAATACAATTGCGCACTTCTATGGGAGTACGGGGTCTTTTACAGTCGGCTCGATCGACTGTAGCCTTTCTTACTTGTTTTTTATAATTACATTATTATTTTTCTCTATACTGCTGACCTCAAATGGTCCTATATAAGAAGATTCTAATTTATGACCTGTTTCATTCTTTAAATAAACTTGGTCTCCTATTTCTATTTTAAAATCTAATACTTTCTTATCATTTATTTCTTTTTGCTTAATTTTATTTTTTTCTATAAGTATTCGAGCTCTCTTATACGCGTTTTCTAATCTAAACTTAACTTCTTTTGAATAATCTTCTATATTATAGATAGGATCTATAGTATTTTCGCTATTTAATTGTATTGGTAAGTTATTTTGCCTACCAAATACTAGTTCATATGGACAATAATTATGAGTTACTGATGGTGTTCTGTTAAAACAATACACGAAATACTGTAACCATATGTCCCAATCAGTTTTATCTACTGAAATGTATGAACGAATGTACTCATTGAACGTCCTATGGCTTCTTTCAACGGTACCTAGTGTCTGGTGGTGGTGTGCTGTAGACGTAATGTTGTCTATTTTTAAATATTTGCACAAGTCATTTATCTTGTGTGTTTTGTCGTTTTTGACGTCAGGCATTTTGGACATTTATTAACATACTCTTTTACATGTTTAGTCATGTTTAGACCCCGTACTCTAAAAAAGAGTATAGTGGTCTATTAGGTTTGTCAGAAGCGAAATGTGCGTAACAGGCAGAAGGAGGCGTGGCCGACCCCATAAAGTATATATATTCTAGATCAGCATCAACAGCCGAGTCGATATAGCAATGTCCGTCTGTCCGTCTGTCCGTCCGTCCGTATGAACACCTGGATCTTTTAAACTACAAAAGCTAGAGACACCAAATTTGGAATGAAAGTCCGTTATCTTCGCGAGCAGATCAAGTTTATTTCAAATTGTTGCCACGCCCCTTACCGCCCACGCAATGAGCAAAAAACCAGACACACCTCAAAAAAATTTACTTTTAGGCCAATAACTCATTAACTATGGCACTTAGGAACACCATTTCTGGTAAACAGGTTGCTAGAGACATCCTTAATGCAATGCCATTAAAAATTTTGAGCTACCACGCCCCTTTTCCCCACATCAGCTAAAAAACTTTTACGCTTTAATGCCGTTTTTAAGGCATTTATTCATATAGTAGAGTGTTGTAATTCAACATTCGTATAGAGACATATAAAATCAAACTATTCTGAACGTGGCATCAACATACTACCTTTAACGAAAGAGCTGCTGCGTTAGAAAGTTTGTTATTTAAGTGCAATATCACTTACGCGCGAGAGCGAGACAGAAACATACAAACACATGTTCGAACGTTTTCGATGCTTGTGTGGCGACAGCGCTGGCGGCAGACGCTGGCCGCGCCGAATACACACATACATACATACATGCATACATATAATTTCAAACGAATGTGTGTTTGTATGAATAATATGTAAATGCTGATTATCGGAGAATTCTTGAAAGTGGCTCGTGGTGCAACTGATAGAGTTGCGGCAATGCGAATTGTTAATTTAATTTTTTTTAAATTTCAATTCAAAATGTACATATAAAATGAAAATTTTTAAATTTCATTCGAAAATTTGAATTTAAATTAAATACAATTGCCCACTTCTATGGGAGTACGGGGTCTTTTACAGTCGGCTCGATCGACTGTAGCCTTTCTTACTTGTTTTCCAATAATATTGTCTCTTTATTTTTGCAATTGTTTTATTTATACCTGTATGACCTCCTTGAATTGGATCGTCATGGAATGTAAACAGTATCGCTTCTCGATCTTTATCATTATTTATTAGGGTCACCGGCTTGAGTAGCGCTACTCTTAGTATTTTCAATATTTTATTGCCCAATATTTTGAAAGATTCTATTGAAATTGATTCAAAGATCTTTTCGCACGGTGCCACTTTGAGTTGGCTGATTCCAAGTATACCGGCTTGCTTTTCAAGCCTTTGAAAGAATTGACCTAGGTCAAGGGTTCCATTGGTGTACAAATCATCAACATCAATTCTTGCAATAATTTTCTTTCCATGTTTCAGAAAACATGTATTGTTTGTTATATGCAAGGCCACTACTTTTCGTATTTCGTCATTACAAATGACTTCATATACGTTGGGCTTAGAAGCGTTGTCAAGTGTTTGCATAGGCAAATCTTCTTGAGCATTTCCTGCGCAGGAGTTTTTCTGTTTACTTTGTTTTCTAGTAGTGACTTTTAAAATTGTATTGGTTATGTTTTTAAGATCGTTAATAGTGATGCGTGAAAGTGCATCAGCTACAAAATTATCTTTTCCTTTCAGATACTCGACAGTAAAGTCGTATTCTTCTAGTTCTAATCTCATTCTTGTAAGTTTTGAGCTTGGGTTTGTCATTGAGAACAAGTACGTTAATGGCCTATGGTCTGTTTTTATAGTGAAATGTTTGCCATAAATATATGGTCGAAAATATGTAAATGCCCAGTGGATTGCTGCCAATTCTTGTTCTGTTGTTGATTTGTTGTTTTCACCTTTGGTGAATGAGCGTGAAGCATATGCAACTGGGAGTTGTTTATCTCCATAGTTTTGTGTTAGAACGGCTCCACAGGCGTGTTTACTTGCATCTGTAATAATGCAAAATTCTTTATCGAAATCGGGATATTTCAATAAAGAGGGCTTAATTAAAGCCTTTTGTAGACCCCGTACTCTAAAAAAGAGTATAGGGGTCTATTAGGTTTGTCAGAAGCGAAATGTGCGTAACAGGCAGAAGGAGGCGTGGCCGACCCCATAAAGTATATATATTCTAGATCAGCTAGATCTGTCTGTCTGTCTGTCCGTCCGTCCGTATGAACACCTGGATCTTTTAAACTACAAAAGCTAGGGACACCAAATTTGGAATGAAAGTCCGTTATCTTCGCGAGCAGATCAAGTTTATTTCAAATTGTTGCCACGCCCCTTACCGCCCCCGCAATGATCAAAAAACCAGACACATCTCGAAAAAAAATGTACTTTTAGGCCAATAACTCAGTAACTATGGCACTTAGGAACACCATTTCTGGTAAGCAGGTTGCTAGAGACAGCCTTAATGCAATGCCATTAAAAATTTTGAGCTGCCACGCCCCCTTTCCCCACATCAGCTAAAAAACTTTTACGCTTCAATGCCGTTTTTAAGGCATTTATTCATATAGTAGAGTGTTGTAACTCAACATTCGTATAGAGACATATAAAATCAAACTATTCTGAAAGTGGCATCAACATACTACCTTTAACAAAAGAGCGACTGCGTTAGAAAGTTTGTTATTTAACTGCAATATCACTTATGCGCGAGAGCGAGACAGAAACATACAAACACATGTTCGAACGTTCTCGATGCTTGTGTGGCGACAGCGCTGCCGGCAGACGCTGGCCGCGCCGAATACACACATACATGCACACATACATACATACATGCATACATATAATTTCAAACGAATGTGTGTTTGTATGAATAATATGTAAATGCTGATTATCGGAGAATTCTTGAAAGTGGCGCGTGGTGCAATTGATAGAGTGGCGGCAATGCGAATTGTTATTTAATTTTTTTTTAACTTCAATTCAAAATGTATACAATTGCGCACTTCTATGGGAGTACGGGGTCTTTTACAGTCGGCTCGATCGACTGTAGCCTTTCTTACTTGTTTAAATAATCAAATGCATTTTGGCGTTCATCAGACCAATGAAAATTTACATTCTTGTTGCATAACTTAGTTATGTGCCTTGAATAGTCGGCAAAATTTTTAATAAAACGTCTATAGTAGTTACAGAATGCTACAAATCTTCTAGCGCTATCAGCGTCCGTTGGGACTGGATAATTTTTAATTACATCGTACTTTTTGTCATCTGGAAGAATTCCATTATCAGTGCACTTATGACCTAGGAATGTCACTTCGTGCATAAAGAAAGAGAATTTTTCTGGGTGTAGTTTAAGGTTGTGTTTTCTGCACAAGTCAAAAACATTTGTTAAGTTTTTGATCATGTGTTTTTCCGAACAACCGATGACGATTAAGTCATCCATGTACAAGAAAGCTTGTGAAGGGTCTAATCCAGAAAAAGCTATTGTCATCATTCTTTGAAAGGAATTTGGCGCTATTTTTAATCCGTAAGGTAATCGTGTGAAACGATATGAACCATTGCTGGTTGAAAATGACGTTAAATTTCTAGAGTGTTCTTTCAACTCTATTTGATGAAATCCAGACATTAAGTCTAGACACGAAAAATATTTAGCTCTGCCCAATTGGTCAAGAATATCATCAATTCTTGGAAGTGGAAATTTATCAGATAACAGTTTTTTATTAATATATAGTCTATTACTAATCGTCATTTCATTTGAACCTGGTAAACCCTTCTTTGGCACCAGTAGTATTGGACTGTTATATTCTGATACTGAGGGCTCAACTATTTGATCAAGAATGAGTTTATTGACTTGTCTGTTTATTTCGTCTTTATGAGCATGCGGTATTCTATAATTTTTTATATACACCGGTTCTGTGTCTTTTAATCTCAGCTCTTGGTTGTAAAAATTATTTGTGGTTATAGATTCGGTTTCTAGTCCGAATAAATCTGTGTATTTGGTGCAAAGATTTTTTAATACAGGCTTAAATAATGGTGGAAAGTTCTGAATTAGTTTTTTCATGACAGTATTTTGGCTTTCTTTGTTAGTTTCTTGGACTATCTCGTAGTCACTTAGAGTTTCAATTTTTATTTTGTTAAGGTTTAATATTTTTATTGAATCACTTGTGTTTAATATTCGGACAAATGTATTCTGTTGGTTGGAAATTGTATTTCCAATGAAAATTACTTCCTCAATTTCTTGATTGGGAATAAGAACATTTTGTTCTTTTGAAACTATGTTAATTTGACGGACTACTTCAGCACGAGCTGGCAGTATTGTGGCATTATTATCACAAGTGTGAATGATTGGAATGTGTATTGTATAATTTAGATTATTTGGCCGTAGTATTAGACAATCACTTAATTGTGTGAAGTCTAATTGGCAATTGTATTTTTTTATGAATTCTATTCCAATAATGCCATTGCTTGGTATTGGGAAGTCTTGATCGACTATATGGAATTCATGTGGTATTACATGTTTTCCTGTAGATAATTCTACAAATGCTAAACCTTTTGAAAAAACTGAACCATTATTAATGCCTGTTATTTGTGTTGAAATGTGTGTATTTACATTATCGAATATATCTATATTTTCTTTTAATATGGAAATATCTGCACCAGTGTCTATTAATAAGGTATAAGTTTTACCTGTACTTTGATTCTTAATTTTTATAAAAATGCTTAAACTGAGATTGAGTGTATATATATTATTTTCTAATTGCTCTAAGTATCTGAAGGGTTCTGCCCGTTTCCCGAATTAGTTTGGGCAACTCGGACATTGTTATTGCTATTAGTTTGGTAGTATTGGTTTTGACTATTGCCTCGATTGGAGTTATTCCTTCCTCGGTTGTAACCTCGACCTCTACCATTGTTTCTGTTGTTATTATAGTTTGAATTATTAGAGTGATAGTTACCGCGGCCATTTCCTCTACCTCTTTGGTATCGGTAACAACCTCCTCTATTACTTCGGCTTCGCTGAAATAATACTGTACTTGCACTTCCAGTCATTTCTGTGCTGCAATGGATATATTTACCCATTACATCATTGAAAGTAACGAAGTTACCAGCTTCTAGTATTATTTTGAGCTTTTCATGCTCACAATTTTTAATCATTGCAGAAATAGACTCGTTTGTGGAGAATTTTTGTGCATTGATTGGGTCTAGGCCGTTGTCAATAAAGGCTGCCTCCAATTGCTTCCGTAAATTATCTATTTCGATTGCATACTGGGAAGCAGTTTTGCCTTTTTGTTTTATGTTTAAAATTTTTGCTTTTAGAACGTCGGGAGATTCTCCTTTTACGTTATCTTTAAGCTTATATATTATACCTAATATAGTGGTTTCGTCTTGTACCTTGTAAAGGATTGTGCCTGTTATTTTCGACTTTATGACTTCAACCGCTATATCTTTTTGGTCGCCTTTGGTTCTTTCTACAAGCTTCAATGCTGTTATGAACCAATTCAATGTTAACTTTTTTTCCATCGAATTCAGGGACTGAAGACTGCTTCACATATTCCCTGTCCAAGGCTACCTGGTTAGTCATTGTAACTGTATTCTCTTAGAGCGTTTCGATGTCACTATCAATATCGGTTTCTGTATTCATTATTGGTTTAGACTCATCTAAATCCTCTAACTGGTTCTCGTCGAATTCAGCTAGGAGATTTGGATCTTCTGGTATTGTTATTACAGTTTGTGTAGTCTTGTTTTTAGACTTTTTACAATTTTTTGACATACGCTTTTATGCTCTTGAGTTAACTTATCGTTTACTTTTCTTATTATAGTTACAATGTTGTTATATTGTGCTGTTAATATTTGCGCATGATGTATCAATGTATCTGATTTTATTGTTTTATCAGAATTGATACATTTATATGATTTTTCAAATTTATCTTTATAATCATTTATTTTTTCGCTAATATATTCCATTCCATTGTTTAATGGACAATATGGAGTTTTATTTTAGCGATGTAAGCGCAGCATCAATATAGTTGTCGTTCCTAGTATTGCATGTGTTTCCTTGATACTTTTATACCTTCCTCTTGTAAAAAGAGCTATAGGGGTTGTTTCGGTTGTTAGATAGCTGAAATGTATGTAACAGGCAGAAGGAGGCGTGGCCGCATTAAAGTATATATATCTCTTGGTATCAGCATCAACAGCCGAGTCGATATAGCCATGTCCGTCTGTCCGTCTGTCCGTCTGTCTGTCTGTCCGTCTAGTCTGTCTGTCTGTCCGTATGAACAATACCCGATTATCATTGAAAGTAACAAAAGCTAGAGCACCAAGTATTTTTTGAAGCTTTTCAAACGTCACGATATTTAATCATTGCAGAAATAGACTCGTTTGTTTAGAAATTTTGTGCGCACTGTGGCCTAGCGCCCCTGTCAATAAAGGCTGAACCTCCAATTGTCCGTACACTACCTATTTCGATTGCAAACTGGGAAAGTTTTGGCCTTTATCTTAATGTTTAAACTTTGTGCTCTTAGGAACGCCGGGAGATTCTCCTGGTAACGGTTATCTTTAAGCTTATATATTATACCTAATATAGTGGTTTCGTCTTGTACCTTGTAAAGGATTGTGCCTGTTATTTTCGACTTTATGACTTCAACCGCTATATCTTTTTGGTCGCCTTTGGTTCTTTCTACAAGCTTCAATGCTGTTATGAACCAATTCAATGTTAACTTTTTTCCATCGAATTCAGGGACTGAAGACTGCTTCACATATTCCCTGTCCAAGGCTACCTGGTTAGTCATTGTAACTGTATTCTCTTAGAGCGTTTCGATGTCACTATCAATATCGGTTTCTGTATTCATTATTGGTTTAGACTCATCTAAATCCTCTAACTGGTTCTCGTCGAATTCAGCTAGGAGATTTGGATCTTCTGGTATTGTTATTACAGTTTGTGTAGTCTTGTTTTTAGACTTTTTACAATTTTTTGACATACGCTTTTATGCTCTTGAGTTAACTTATCGTTTACTTTTCTTATTATAGTTACAATGTTGTTATATTGTGCTGTTAATATTTGCGCATGATGTATCAATGTATCTGATTTTATTGTTTTATCAGAATTGATACATTTATATGATTTTTCAAATTTATCTTTATAATCATTTATTTTTTCGCTAATATATTCCATTCCATTGTTTAATGGACAATATGGAGTTTTATTTTAGCGATGTAAGCGCAGCATCAATATAGTTGTCGTTCCTAGTATTGCATGTGTTTCCTTGATACTTTTTTCCATTACATAAGGTAAAGTACACAACACAGCGCCCTTTTCGGTTTTTAAACAACCAATTAATGGGCTTGCAATACTATGAAAAGTTTCTATATACTCGTCTTCGAATTGACTTATTTTAATGAATTCCCTATGCTTTTGCAATATTTGCAATGAATTGATTATAAAATTAGGTTCTTTAATATGAATCTCATTTATTATGTTAATCATATTAATGACCTATTAAATCATCTCTAAATTACCTGCTCTACTAGCGTATCTTTTCTTTAGGCATTTATTGTGCAACCTTATAATTTTGTTAGTACATTCGTTAATAAAAGAATAACAATTATTATTAACATAATTGTTATTACTTTTAAATCTACAGATACGGTTTCGACATTGTTTATTACATTTGCGGTGGAGTCCGCTACTTTCGATTCATGATCTAACATTCTGTTCTGATCTAATATGTTAGAATCTTTTGAAATTGAATTCGAAAGCATGAAATTAAAAAAAAATTATAAGAATATAAATATATTTTGAATTTTTATTCAATTTCTCTTTGGTTTTTCTTATAAAAAAAATAATTTTCTTTTCTTTTCTTTTTTTTTTTTTTTTTTGCAAATCGAGTTTATTTTTTAATCATTTTTGAATACAACAAATTTTGTATGAAACTTTTGTGGACTTGTTAGTGCATTTTGTTTTGGAGGGGATATTTGTCAGTTAATATAGTATATATCATATATGAATATCTTGTATAATAGCATAAAACATTTATGTCGAATTACTTAAGTTGTTTAAATAGATATTTTTGTGTATATATGCATATGTATATAATAGTTTAGATCCATTGTATTGGATCGTATGTAATACATTTTTGACATTTATAATCCAATCAAATTATGTTTCAAATTTAAAGTTTTTTACTTTTGCTTTACATTTAAAGTTTTTTTTTTTTTTTTAAGTTATTTTACTAAGATTTTTGTCTATTTTGTTTGAAAATGGTTTATGGATTTGTTTTCGATTTTGTTTTTTTTTCTTATTATTATTTTTTTAAAATTTTTTTTTTTACAGAATTCCCTGCCTAGTTTTTTCGTATGGTTTTTCACGCCATACTCTAATCGGGCAACTTTTGTGTCGCTCAATTTTACAAAGATATTAAATTATATTTTATGCATCGCAGTGCATTTAAAAAAAAAGTTTATCGTTGTGCGCCCTTGGAAGCGCTGTCGGTTCCCTGTCCTTGGTTTGACTTGTGACGCCAAACGTGACCGGTGCTGGCTGCACAGGTCTTTTTCGTCTCTGCTGGGGCACCGGTGCTGGCTGCACAGGTGTAATTGCAGGTGAATCCAGTGGTCCCTCGCAGTCCTTCGGGCACGACTTTATCAGCTTTGGCAGCTCCTTTGCTGGTGGTGGATCTTTGGTTAGTTTTATTTTGGAAATATTGTTTATCACAGTGTAGTTGGCTGTGTTGGTGGGTGTGGTTTAGCGATAACAGATAAGCCTTTCTGGCTTTCAACCTTTTTACCACACCCCCTCGTTTACACATACCACACTACTCACAGCGATATTTTTTGGTTCAGGTTCCACTGTTGTCTTCTAGGCTTGACTCCTGTTTGCAAGGCTGGCGTATATGATGAGACTTGGTGGTCAAACGCTTGTCGCGATCCTCCGAGATGTTCATGAGATGAGGTGTGTTCAGCTTGAGTCCCTTTCCTTTTGATGGAGAGTTTTCAGTCTTGTTGGCCTTGCCGATTACGTGGTCCTGTCACGGTCGCCATGAAGTATGTTGAAATAAGTAAATTCCAATTGCTTTGGTTTTCAGGTTCAGAGCGACTGTTGTTGTCGCTCTGAAGTATGTTGAAATAAGTAAATTCCAATTGCTTTGGTTTTCTGATTTAGAGCGACTGTTGTTGTCGCTCCGAATGCTTTATTCGATCTTGTCTTTACAAATTAGGACTAATATAATTAAACCTAAAGCGGCGCGGTTCTTAGTGGCAGCGCTGCCTTTTGTACATAATAATGTTTGGAGTTCTGTCGCTCAAAGCAGCGGCAGAACGGGAGTATATAGCATGCCATATGTATTTGCATGTATGCATATATATGTACAGACGGTACATACTCTAGCAGTGCTCACGCTAGCGTTCTCACGCTGCGGCCAGTCCGCATAAGAGGCGGATCCTATTACTGCACGTAAATATTTGTTATTGTATAAACATAGCAACAAAGTGTCGTTATGTTTTAAGTTATTACTCTTACTTTAAAGTTGGGCATATGACCACTTGTTATATTGTATACTCTACAATACAGTGGGCATATGCTCATTTGGCATGCAACATACTACATCTCCCTTTTTAAAACAATAACGTAATAAATTGAAGTTATTTAATATAAAAATTATTAGTATTATTTTTATATATTTTATATATATTATGTTGTATAAGGAAAAAAATATTTTTCAATTTTTTTTTTTTTTTTTTTTTAGATGCATAAAAAATTATTTTTTCTTAAAAATTTTATTTTATTTTTTTTTTTTAAAGATACATAAAAAATTTATTTTTTTTTTTTTTTTTTTTTTTATATTGTTTTTTTAAGACCCCGTACTCTAAAAAAGAGTATAGGGGTCTATTAGGTTTGTCAGAAGCGAAATGTGCGTAACAGGCAGAAGGAGGCGTGGCCGACCCCATAAAGTATATATATTCTTGATCAGCATCAACAAGCGAGTCGATATAGCAATGTCCGTCTGTCCGTCTGTCCGTCCGTCCGTATGAACACCTGGATCTTTTAAACTACAAAAGCTAGAGACACCAAATTTGGAATGAAAGTCCGTTATCTTCGCGAGCAGATCAAGTTTATTTCAAATTGTTGCCACGCCCCTTACCGCCCCCGCAATGAGCAAAAAACCAGACACACCTCGAAAAAAATGTAGGCCAATAACTCAGTAACTATGGCACTTAGGAACACCATTTCTGGTAAGCAGGTTGCTAGAGACAGCCTTAATGCAATGTCATTACAAATTTTGAGCTGCCACGCCCCTTTTACCCACATCAGCTAAAAAACTTTTACGCTTTAATGCCGTTTTTAAGGCATTTATTCATATTGTAGAGTGTTGTAATTCAACATTCGTATAGAGACATATAAAATCAAACTATTCTGAAAGTGGCATCAACATATGTGACGCCCCATAAATGAGCGCACAATCTAGCGCACTGGCCGAAAACTGCCAGTACGCACAGTTAAGAATTTAAACAAGCACAGTCCCATAACTGCCAGCCGGCAGTGTGCAAAACTAAACGGCGAGTAATGTTCTCACTGGAAGCAGCCAGCAAAACGGCAGCGAGACAGAGAACGAGACACACTTGTCGCACTCGTACTCACAGCGAGATCAGACACGAAGAGACGAAAACAAAGAGCGACGACACATGCGCAGTGCAATGCATGGATCGACAGAGGCTAGGCAGAGAGAGCGAGAGACAACAGCCGCTACACAGCGCACCCATACAAGTACATGGCTGACGTCGAAGCAACAAGACGGAAAATACGCACACAGCATAAGCCGCGACGCCAGAGCAGTGCAGCAGAGACAATAGCGGCAGAGAGCAAGGGACGGCAAGCCACCTGCGTCGACTTGAGGGAGTTGGCACGCGACAAAAGTACGCCACAGACAAGAAGCCGAGGCGTAAGCAGCGCTGCGTACAATTTCGTACCAGGCACCATCGATCGACGCCGGGAAAAGACCCGTTGCATCGGCGGCCGAAATATGTGTGCCAAGGGCAAAGCAACAAAAACGACGCCGGCAGAGGGAAAATTTTGGCGAACAACGCGACAATTAATTGTCGCGGAGTTCAGTGAGAGTTCGGAATTGAAATCGAGTGGACGCACAACGCTAATGAAAAGTATTTTCGCGACGGAATCAGAGACCCAGGAAAACGACACAGGACCACGGATACCCCCATACGACCAGGCATAGGAACACAACGGAACCACGCAACGGAACAACGCAACGACACAACGCAACGGAACCACGCAACGGAACAACGTAAGCAACGCTAGGACCCACGCGGTGAGCCTTAAGGTTAATCGAAAATAGTGACAGCTCACGTGCGGATAGGCGGCCTAGTATACTTTGTTTTCTTCTTTATATATATACATGTATATATACACATATACATGCACCCCTAGAGAGTAGCAATAAAACGCAAACAAAATACAATGAAAACATAAGTAGTAGCCTGTACTCTCCTATTGGATGAAAGCTGCGATCAATCGTGCGCATCGCATTCTCCCGCTGTTGCTCATCTCTGTTGATCTCTCTGTGCAGTGCATACACAAGCAACTCCGCGTCGACGACTACCAAGGCCTCGTCTGGTAGCTCTCGTGGTGGTGTTGACTGGTGTTGGTGATCCGGATTTTCTCCAATAGTAGTAGCCTGTACTCTCCTATTGGATGAAAGCTGCGATCAATCGTGCGCATCGCATTCTCCCGCTGTTGCTCATCTCTGTTGATATCTCTGTGCAGTGCATACACAAGCAACTCCGCGTCGACGACTACCAAGGCCTCGTCTGGTAGCTCTCGTGGTGGTGTTGACTAGTGTTGGTGATCCGGATTTTCTCCAATAGTAGTAGCCTGTACTCTCCTATTGGATGAAAGCTGCGATCAATCGTGCGCGTCGCATTCTCCCGCTGTTGCTCATCTCTGTTGATATCTCTGTGCAGTGCATACACAAGCAACTCCGCGTCGACGACTACCAAGGCCTCGTCTGGTAGCCCTCGTGGTGGTGTTGACTGGTGTTGGTGATCCGGATTTTCTCCAATAGTAGTAGCCTGTACTCTCCTATTGGATGAAAGCTGCGATCAATCGTGCGCATCGCATTCTCCCGCTGTTGCTCATCTCCGTTGATATCTCTGTGCAGTGCATACACAAGCAACTCCGCGTCGACGACTACCAAGGCCTCGTCTGGTAGCTCTCGTGGTGGCGTTGACTGGTGTTGATGATCCGGATTTTCTCCAATAGTAGTAGCCTGTACTCTCCTATTGGATGAAAGCCGTGATCAATCGTGCGCATCGCATTCACCCGCTGTTGCTCATCTCTGGTGATTTCTCTGTACAGTGCATACACAAGCAACTCCGCGCCGACGACTACCACGGCCTCGTCTGGTAGTCCTCGTGGTGGTGTTGGTTGGTGTTGATGGTCCAGGTCTCTGTGCAATAGTGGCAGCCTGTACTCCTCTATTGAACAGAACTCGCGTACAGAACCCACTGAATCGCTCGTCGCCCGGACGCGCTAGTCACTAGCCCTGTTCCCCAAAACTCTGGCTCCCTTTCACCGTTAGGTAGCGACCAGCCCATCATCGTGTCGCTGCATCTCGATTTCACCAGGCGTTCCCAGTCCAAATCAATAAATTTTCTGTGAGTAGCCCTTGGCCGGACTGAGACATACCCCGGCCTTAGAAACTTCCTTACAGATTGCGCCCGAGCAGGGACCTTGAGTAGAAAATTTGAGATATTCCATCCTTTATGACTTAAAACGTCATCAGTTTGTCTTAGGGAGACGAAGTTGGAGAGAGAGGGAAATAGGGCGTTTGATTTCGCGGAATATCAGAGTTTCACGCATCGCAGTATATTTAATGTCTCCGAAGCTTTCTTTGTTCCACGGCTACGCAAATACGAGCCACGAGCAGGTGTCCCGGCGGCCACGAGTACCCTGCGTCGCGTCGCTGCCGACGTCGACGCAGCTTAAGCGGACGCCTACATAAGAGATACGACAGGGTCCTACGGGGACAGTCGTTAGCAAGCACTTGAGGAGTCAACATCAGCAAATAGCAGCAGAGCAAGAACGACAACACAACCAGCAAGGATTATCATCAGGATCATTTCGCGGACTATTACAAAGGGACTATCACACAGGATACCACAGGGATTGGTACCAGGAGTATAACAAGGACTAATACTAACAACTAAGCAGTACAAAAACCATGGGTGTGCAATGGATATCCTACCGCCGTAAGAGCGAGCTACAATCGATCTTGAAGGAGTTCGGCCGGGATCCAGAAGGCACCGTGGAAGAATTGCGGAGCCGCCTCGCTGCTTTCGCAAGTCAACCGGAATTACCCAAGGAAGCCGTGCAGAGGCTCGCCGAGCTGGAGCTTACCCTCGGAGCGAGTCCAACGCCGGAAAATAAACCCAGGTCCCGAGGAGTATCCCCGGCACCGGGAGAAGGACTAGTTTTACCAGGGACGAGCCACGCTGCCACCGCAAGTATTGTGCAAGGGCTTACACATCAGCCGACGTTACGGGTCCCTGTGTCTACACTGAGCAGCAATGATTCAACGAGGATTCGCGAAGATCACTCTCGCAGCACCGGTCCACAAAACGAACGTAGTCTGCAACTCGGTTTTGTGGATCGACTTCGGAAATGGGGCGTCTTCTTTGACGGAGGAGCTGCTGACCCCTTGCGCTTCATCGAACATCTGGAGGATATGATAGCAATCTATCAAATTGATACGCAGCAGCAATTGATGCCAGCAATCGCGGGATTGCTGGCGGGGGCAGCGGCCGACTGGTTCCGAGTAACCAGGATGTACGAGGGGACTTGGCGCGAGTTCAGAAGGGATTTCCTAGAATTCTTCTTGCCACCGCGCTATTTCCAAAGGCTGGAGGACGAAATACGAGATAGGATGCAACGTCCTGGCGAGCATTTTACCTCGTATCTACTCAGCATCCGGGTCATGATGCGTCGTGCCGCCTACACAGAGGATCAGGAACTAAGTCGGATCTACGAGAACTTGCTTCCCGAGTACCAGCTCTACACGCGGCGACACGAGTTCTCCACGTTGGCCCAGTTGACCAAGCTGATCACGACTTTCGAGGACGTGAAGGCACGAGAAGCCGCGCGCTCTAAGAGCAGCATGGGGCATCGGCGTTCGGAGAGCACTACAAAGCCAAGCAGCAGTGCAGAGGCGAACAATCAGCGGATACAAGAAGCGGAGGAATGCATTGACATCCGTCGCGCTTGTAGAAACTGCGGCCAAGTGGGACACTTTAGCCGAGAATGCCAAAATGCTCGTCTGAACTTTTGCTGGGATTGTGGCCGACGAGGTGTCCGGACAGTGGATTGTTGTCGAAGTCAGGCATCGGGAAACGAAGCGCGCTCCCAGCCGCCGGGCGAACGGCTGGAGACAGCGCAACCCACACGCCACTAACAACAACAATGAGATTCGAGCGAGGGAGAATCGTACCTACCGTGCGGATTGAGGACCAGGCCTTGGTAGCTACGATTGACACAGGGGCGACGAGGAGCTTCGTGAGCGCAAAAGTGGCACAACGCATCGCTACTCCGTCCAATAGACGCACTGTCCGGAGCAGGATATGTTTGGCTGATGGATCGAGAAGAGAAGTGACGGAAGCACTAATGGTTCGTGTGCAGCTGGGACAGCGACACTCGACCCTACCAGTGCTGGTGCTACCAACAATCATCGACGAAGTAATATTAGGAATGGATTTCTTGTGCGGAACAGAGATGCGCTTGGAGTGCGGGCAGGCCCAACTCCAACTACCACGTACCACGGAAGCAAGCATTGCACCTAGTGCACGGAGTATACATACCGTACACAACGGTATAACGAGAGGCCCGGTACTACCTCCAATTTGCGAGGTAGCCAGGAGGAACAACCCGTTCCGGAAACCACGGAGAGAGACTACAGAGGAAGACCTCCACACCGCTAACCTTTTGAGTACCATATCTGGGGACCAGGTACCGGACACGGAACGCGAGTGGGTGGAGGACTTTTTGCGACGTGAATTGGCCAAGTTCGACGAAGTCACGGGAGTTACCCACATCGCAGAACATCGGATCGTGTTGAGGGGCAATCGCCCCATCAAGCAGCGGTATTACCCGAAGAATCCAGCCATGCAACGGATAATCGACGATCAGGTGGACGAGTTGCTTCGGGACGGACGGATAGAGCCTTCAAGAAGCCCACACAGTGCCCCCATAGTGCTGGTGGGAAAGAAGACCGGAGAGGTGCGGATGTGCATCGATTATCGGCAGCTTAATGCGCAGTCCATTCCGGATGCGTACCCACTACCAAGGATCAACCATATCCTAGAGAAGCTTCGGAACGCGAAATACATCACAACGCTGGACCTGAAGAACGGGTATTGGCAAATACCCATAGCGAAGGATAGTAGAGAGTGCACGGCGTTCACCGTTCCCGGCCGGGGCCTGTACCACTGGAAGGTGATGCCGTTCGGATTGCATTCCGCCCCCGCAACCTTTCAGCGCGCTTTGGATGGAGTTATTGGTCCCGAGATGGAGCCGTATGCGTTTGCATACTTGGACGATATAATCGTCATCGGGGCTACACTGGAGCAACATGCCGAAAACTTGCGGGAGGTGTTCAGGCGACTGCGTGACGCAAGGCTCAGGCTCAACCGAGACAAGTGCTGCTTCTTCCAGAAGAGCCTTGTTTACTTGGGACACGTCGTCAGTGAAGAGGGAATTCACACCGACCCGGCAAAGATCGAAGCAATCGAGGAGTTGCTGCCACCGACCAATGTGAAGGAGCTTCGCCGATGCCTGGGTATCGCGTCATGGTATCGCCGATTTGTACCCAACTTCACAAGCATCGTGCAGCCTATATCCAAGTTGCTGCGTAAAGGTCAGAAGTGGACATGGGATGTCAGCCAGCAGGAGGCGTTTGAGGAATTGAAGGCCCGACTCACCAAGGCACCAGTGCTCGCATGTCCGGACTTTACGGAGCGCTTCGTGCTACAGACGGATGCCAGCGATTATGGACTCGGCGCCGTGCTGACACAACGAATTGAAGGGACGGAACGAGTTATCGCTTATGCTAGTCGACGGTTATCATCGGCCGAGGAGAACTATTCCACTACTGAGAAGGAGTGTCTCGCCATCGTTTGGGCGATTCGTAAGCTACGTTGCTACCTGGAGGGCTACGAGTTCGACGTTATCACGGATCATCTGGCGCTAAAGTGGCTTAATTCCATTGACAACCCCACGGGAAGGATTGCGCGATGGGCACTCGAACTCCAACAGTACCGGTTCGTAGTGCATTATCGTCGAGCGAGCCAGAACGTCGTGGCCGACGCTCTGTCTAGACAACCGCTAGAGACACTACAGCAGCTGACCGAGGAACACGTGCAGTGCAAGTGGGTGAACCGGTTGAGAGAAGCCATACAGAAGGAACCGGAGAAGTACCCTGACTACGTGCAAGAGGAAGGTCAGCTTTACCGGCGATCTAACCGAAGCACTGACGATGAAGAATGCGTGCCTTGGAAACTCTGCGTGGGGAAAGAATTGCGGAAAAGGGTCTTGGAGGAATGCCACGATCAACCATCCGCCGGACACCAAGGAATTCGGAAGACTACGAAAAGGGTCTTGCAGAGATACTTTTGGCCAGGGCTATTCCGGGATGTGGCCAAGTACGTGCGAAACTGCGAAACATGCCAGAAGTTCAAGGTCAGTCAGCTCAAGCCACCAGGACAGATGCGCACGAGGGATGTCCAGGAGCCATTCGAGGTACACTGCGCGGATTTCGTGGGACCATTGCCTAGATCAAAGCTAGGCCATACAATGCTTCTAGTCTTTTTCGACCACTTCAGCAAGTGGGTGGAACTGGTCCCTTTGAGGAAGGCTACGACGGCGCAGCTGGAGCGATCTTTCAGGGAGCGCATCTTGGCTCGGTTCGGCGTACCTCAGACGTTTGTATGCGACAACGGAACCCAGTTCACTAGTCGGGAGTTCAAGTCGTTCTGTAAACGAATGGGAATGGAGCTGCAGCATACCGCACCATATACGCCTCAGCAAAATCCGACGGAGAGGGCAAATAGGACCATCAAGACGATGATAGCGCAATATCTTGATGGTGAGCAAAGCAACTGGGATGCTTTGTTACCGGAGCTAAGCTTAGCAATCAACTCCAGCACATCAGATAGCAGTGGATATAGTCCGGCATACTTGGTGCAAGGACGCGAGCCTAGGCTGCCAGGATCGTTGTACAACGAGGTTAACCCCGGACCCACTTGTGAAGGAAGAACACCGGAGGATAAGGCGAAGCACTTGCGGGAAATTTTTAGGATGGCAAAGGGGAACCTCCAGCAAGCCGCTCAAGACCAAAGTCGTCACTACAATCTGCGCCGCCGGGAATGGAGACCGATGCTGAAGGATTTGGTGTTGCTGCGACAACATCACCTGTCAAAAGCGGCTGATGGATTTGCTGCTAAGCTCGCGCCTCGTTACGATGGGCCATACTGGGTGGTGAAAATTGTTTCTCCAACAATCGTACGCATACAGAGCGTCGCGACTAGAGAGCGTCGGGTAGCGAGCATAACAGACCTTAAATCATACCATGGGAAATCACCGGATCAATCGGACGATTCCCAACCGGAACCTGAGTCCAGTTAAACTAACCCAGATCGTTCGTCAGCCCAAATCCTATCCGCACGCTAGGCAGTACTCCTAGGCCATAAACACGTAACTATAATCATCTCCGTTTACAGATCAATATGACGCCCACCCCGAAGAGCAAGCGCCCGACGACAACCTTGGCTGGTTCGCCAAGCACCCGTCACCCGAGAGCGCAGGCCGAACAGGTCGCCGCATCCGTCCCTCGTGTAATGGACGTTTGCCTCGGAGTGACGGGTACCCCACCACGTAGTCTACGGCAGGAGACGATTGACTTGGTGACGCCACCACGACCCCCGTCGACGTTGAGCTTGGGATTGAGTCCAGCTACGTTGAATGTGCTACGGCAGGAGCTGGAAGGCGGGCTACTACAGGGCATCGAGACCGGTGAGCTTCTGGCAGGCCCGGCGTCACCACGAGGCGTAATGACGGAGGCCGACGAAGACGCCAGGATGGGGGAGGACCCGGAGCCGGAACCACCGTTCTTTGACGGCAGGTTCGCAAATCTCGCCCACCGAGCCATCACGCCACCTCGAGCTCGGGGGGAGACAACGGAGACCTCAGCAATGGAGGGGACTCCTGTCCCAATGGAGGACGAGGACGGTGAGGACGAGGATAGTGCGGAGGGCGTCGAGGATGCTGGCAACGAGCGCGTCAGCGAGGAAGCCGAGGAGGACGAATTCGGCACAGGGGCTGACGGCAGCGACGACACCAACGGCGGCGATGGCAATGATGACGACGACAGGGAGGCCGAGGTGTATAGCCCACTAAGCACCAGTGGGGCGGATACAAGTGGCTCTGACGGTGACACCTACAGCGACGAGGGCGAGTCAGAGGACTACGACGTCCTCGACATTCCGGGAGGCGAAACGTTCGAATGGCCCGATCCACCTCCGGCCTACGGGTCGTGGCTCAGCTCAGGAGACCCGGGAGCAGTGGCCGCCACCGAGAACCACCCGATGACGGCAGCTCGCGCCGAGGACATTCGGTCGCTCATCGGCGAAGTCGAGGGGCCACCCGCATACCTATCGTGGGTCCGGCACGAGGACTCGACGGGCGAGGGGACCGACGACGAGGCGCCAAGAACCCCGGAACCCCGGAGCTACCCGCAGTTCGAGCCCATCAGCTCGGACGAGGCCACACCCCCACGCAAGGAGGCGGATGACCTGCCTAGCACGTCGGCCAACGCCCAACTGCAGCAAGCGACCGAGACGGCAGCTGCAGGGCCGATGGAGCTAGTGCGCCACGCACGATCGACGATGAACACGTCGGAAGGAAGAAGGTTGCTAGGAGATGACCTGCCTAGCACGTCGGCCAACGCCCAACTGCAGCAAGCGACCGAGACGGCAGCTGCAGGGCCGATGGAGCTAGACCGGGAGCTGATTCCCCTTGTGGTCGCGCCCGAAGACTGGAGGGTATTCACGGGGGACCGACTCCTCCCATTGGACTTGGTGGAAGCGCTCACGGCAAGACTCCGTAACCACCAAGGGAAGCGGGTGCGTTTCCGGCGGACCGTGGGGGACCTGTGGTTCAACGTGAGCATCAATTGCTCAGCCCAGGTCACCATCACGCCTCATCACCCGGAAGAAAAGGGGGGGTGTGACGCCCCATAAATGAGCGCACAATCTAGCGCACTGGCCGAAAACTGCCAGTACGCACAGTTAAGAATTTAAACAAGCACAGTCCCATAACTGCCAGCCGGCAGTGTGCAAAACTAAACGGCGAGTAATGTTCTCACTGGAAGCAGCCAGCAAAACGGCAGCGAGACAGAGAACGAGACACACTTGTCGCACTCGTACTCACAGCGAGATCAGACACGAAGAGACGAAAACAAAGAGCGACGACACATGCGCAGTGCAATGCATGGATCGACAGAGGCTAGGCAGAGAGAGCGAGAGACAACAGCCGCTACACAGCGCACCCATACAAGTACATGGCTGACGTCGAAGCAACAAGACGGAAAATACGCACACAGCATAAGCCGCGACGCCAGAGCAGTGCAGCAGAGACAATAGCGGCAGAGAGCAAGGGACGGCAAGCCACCTGCGTCGACTTGAGGGAATTGGCACGCGACAAAAGTACGCCACAGACAAGAAGCCGAGGCGTAAGCAGCGCTGCGTACAATTTCGTACCAGGCACCATCGATCGACGCCGGGAAAAGACCCGTTGCATCGGCGGCCGAAATATGTGTGCCAAGGGCAAAGCAACAAAAACGACGCCGGCAGAGGGAAAATTTTGGCGAACATGTACGCGACAATTGAATTGAACTCGCGGAGTTCAGAACGCACGGAATTGAAATCGAGTGGCCCGCACAACGCTAGTCACTAGCCCTGTTCCCCAAAACTCTGGCTCCCTTTCACCGTTAGGTAGCGACCAGCCCATCATCGTGTCGCTGCATCTCGATTTCACCAGGCGTTCCCAGTCCAAATCAATAAATTTTCTGTGAGTAGCCCTTGGCCGGACTGAGACATACCCCGGCCTTAGAAACTTCCTTACACATACTACCTTTAACAAAAGAGCTACTGCGTTAGAAAGTTTGTTATTTAACTGCAATATCACTTACGCGCGAGAGCGAGACAGAAACATATAAACACATGTTCGAACGTTCTCGATGCTTGTGTGGCGACAGCGCTGCCGGCAGACGCTGGCCGCGCCGAATACACACATACATACATACATGCATACATATAATTTCAAACGAATGTGTGTTTGTATGAATAATATGTAAATGATGATTATCGGATAATCGGCGCGTGGTGCAACTGATAGAGTTGTGGCAATGCGAATTGTTAATTTAATTTTTTTTAAATTTCTATTCAAAATGTACATATAAAATTAAAATTTTTAAATTTCATTCGAAAATTTGAATTTAAATTGAATACAATTGCGCACTTCTATGGGAGTACGGGGTCTTTTACAGTCGGCTCGATCGACTGTAGCCTTTCTTACTTGTTTTTTATAATTACATTATTATTTTTCTCTATACTGATGACCTCAAATGGTCCTATATAAGAAGATTCTAATTTATGACCTGTTTCATTCTTTAAATAAACTTGGTCTCCTATTTCTATTTTAAAATCTAATACTTTCTTATCATTTATTTCTTTTTGCTTAATTTTATTTTTTTCTATAAGTATTCGAGCTCTCTTATACGCGTTTTCTAATCTAAACTTAACTTCTTTTGAATAATCTTCTATATTATAGATAGGATCTATAGTATTTACGCTATTAAATTGTATTGGTAAGTTATTTTGCCTACCAAATACTAGTTCATATGGACAATAATTATGAGTTAATGATGGTGTTCTGTTAAAACAATACACGAAATACTGTAACCATATGTCCCAATCAGTTTTATCTACTGAAATGTATGAACGAATGTACTCATTGAACGTCCTATGGCTTCTTTCAACGGTACCTAGTGTCTGGTGGTGGTGTGCTGTAGACGTAATGTTGTCTATTTTTAAATATTTGCACAAGTCATTTATCTTGTGTGTTTTGTCGTTTTTGACGTCAGGCATTTTGGACATTTATTAACATACTCTTTTACATGTTTAGTCATGTTTAGACCCCGTACTCTAAAAAAGAGTATAGTGGTCTATTAGGTTTGTCAGAAGCGAAATGTGCGTAACAGGCAGAAGGAGGCGTGGCCGACCCCATAAAGTATATATATTCTAGATCAGCATCAAAAGCCGAGTCGATATAGCAATGTCCGTCTGTCCGTCCGTCCGTATGAACACCTGGATCTTTTAAACTACAAAAGCTAGAGACACCAAATTTGGAATGAAAGTCCGTTATCTTCGCGAGCAGATCAAGTTTATTTCAAATTGTTGCCACGCCCCTTACCGCCCACGCAATGAGCAAAAAACCAGACACACCTCGAAAAAAATTTACTTTTAGGCCAATAACTCATTAACTATGGCACTTAGGAACACCATTTCTGGTAAACAGGTTGCTAGAGACATCCTTAATGCAATGCCATTAAAAATTTTGAGCTACCACGCCCCTTTTCCCCACATCAGCTAAAGAACTTTTACACTTTAATGCCGTTTTTAAGGCATTTATTCATATAGTAGAGTGTTGTAATTCAACATTCGTATAGAGACATAAAAAATCAAACTATTCTGAACGTGGCATCAACATACTACCTTTAACAAAAGAGCTACTGCGTTAGAAAGTTTGTTATTTAACTGCAATATCACTTACGCGCGAGAGCGAGACAGAAACACACAAGCACATGTTCGAACGTTTTCGCTGCCTGTGTGTCGGCAGCGCTGCCCGCGGTCGCTGGCTACGCCGAATACACACATACATACATATATATGTGCATCATATACACATTGCCAAACGTATGTGTATTCGAATACAAACAAACAGATGTGTGTTTGATTATGCTTAGATTGTTTTTGTTTCAACGTGTTTTAATGCAAGTAATTCACATTGTAATATCTCGATACCGATTTTAATAATTTAATCGGGACAAATGCAGAGAGTATTATACGGTCGGGCGCGTCCAACTGTACTTTTCTTTCTTGTTTTTAAATTTCAATTCAAAATGTACATATAAAATTAAAATTTTTTAATTTCATTCGAAAATTTGAATTTAAATTGAATACAATTGCGCACTTCTATGGGAGTACGGGGTCTTTTACAGTCGGCTCGATCGACTGTAGCCTTTCTTACTTGTTTTTTATAATTACATTATTATTTTTCTCTATACTGATGACCTCAAATGGTCCTATATAAGAAGATTCTAATTTATGACCTGTTTCATTCTTTAAATAAACTTGGTCTCCTATTTCTATTTTAAAATCTAATACTTTCTTATCATTTATTTCTTTTTGCTTAATTTTATTTTTTTCTATAAGTATTCGAGCTCTCTTATACGCGTTTTCTAATCTAAACTTAACTTCTTTTGAATAATCTTCTATATTATAGATAGGATCTATAGTATTTACGCTATTAAATTGTATTGGTAAGTTATTTTGCCTACCAAATACTAGTTCATATGGACAATAATTATGAGTTACTGACGGTGTTCTGTTAAAACAATACACGAAATACTGTAACCATATGTCCCAATCAGTTTTATCTACTGAAATGTATGAACGAATGTACTCATTGAACATCCTATGGCTTCTTTCAACGGTACCTAGTGTCTGGTGGTGGTGTGCTGTAGACGTAATGTTGTCTATTTTTAAATATTTGCACAAGTCATTTATCTTGTGTGTTTTGTCGTTTTTGACGTCAGGCATTTTGGACATTTATTAACATACTCTTTTACATGTTTAGTCATGTTTAGACCCCGTACTCTAAAAAAGAGTATAGTGGTCTATTAGGTTTGTCAGAAGCGAAATGTGCGTAACAGGCAGAAGGAGGCGTGGCCGACCCCATAAAGTATATATATTCTAGATCAGCATCAACAGCCGAGTCGATATAGCAATGTCCGTCTGTCCGTCTGTCCGTCCGTCCGTATGAACACCTGGATCTTTTAAACTACAAAAGCTAGAGACACCAAATTTGGAATGAAAGTCCGTTATCTTCGCGAGCAGATCAAGTTTATTTCAAATTGTTGCCACGCCCCTTACCGCCCACGCAATGAGCAAAAAAAAAGACACACCTCGAAAAAAATTTACTTTTAGGCCAATAACTCATTAACTATGGCACTTAGGAACACCATTTCTGGTAAACAGGTTGCTAGAGACATCCTTAATGCAATGCCATTAAAAATTTTGAGCTGCCACGCCCCTTTTCCCCACATCAGCTAAAGAACTTTTACGCTTTAATGCCGTTTTTAAGGCATTTATTCATATAGTAGAGTGTTGTAATTCAACATTCGTATAGAGACATATAAAATCAAACTATTCTGAACGTGGCATCAACATACTACCTTTAACAAAAGAGCTACTGCGTTAGAAAGTTTGTTATTTAAGTGCAATATCACTTCGAACGTTCTCGATGCTTGTGTGGCGACAGCGCTGCCGGCAGACGCTGGCCGCGCCGAATACACACATACATGCACACATACATACATACATGCATACATATAATTTCAAACGAATGTGTGTTTGTATGAATAATATGTAAATGCTGATTATCGGAATATTGAAAGTGGCGCGTGGTGCAATTGATAGAGTTGCGGCAATGCGAATTGTTATTTAATTTTTTTTAAATTTCAATTCAAAATGTATACAATTGCGCACTTCTATGGGAGTACGGGGTCTTTTACAGTCGGCTCGATCGACTGTAGCCTTTCTTACTTGTTTAAATAATCAAATGCATTTTGGCGTTCATCAGACCAATGAAAATTTACATTCTTGTTGCATAACTTAGTTATGTGCCTTGAATAGTCGGCAAAATTTTTAATAAAACGTCTATAGTAGTTACAGAATGCTACAAATCTTCTAGCGCTATCAGCGTCCGTTGGGACTGGATAATTTTTAATTACATCGTACTTTTTGTCATCTGGAAGACTTCCATTATCAGTGCACTTATGACCTAGGAATGTCACTTCGTGCATAAAGAAAGAGAATTTTTCTGGGTGTAGTTTAAGGTTGTGTTTTCTGCACAAGTCAAAAACATTTGTTAAGTTTTTGATCATGTGTTTTTCCGAACAACCGATGACGATTAAGTCATCCATGTACAAGAAAGCTTGTGAAGGGTCTAATCCAGAAAAAGCTATTGTCATCATTCTTTGAAAGGAATTTGGCGCTATTTTTAATCCGTAAGGTAATCGTGTGAAACGATATGAACCATTGCTGGTTGAAAATGACGTTAAATTTCTAGAGTGTTCTTTCAACTCTATTTGATGAAATCCAGACATTAAGTCTAGACACGAAAAATATTTAGCTCTGCCCAATTGGTCAAGAATATCATCAATTCTTGGAAGTGGAAATTTATCAGATAACAGTTTTTTATTAATATATAGTCTATTACTAATCGTCATTTCATTTGAACCTGGTAAACCCTTCTTTGGCACCAGTAGTATTGGACTGTTATATTCTGATACTGAGGGCTCAACTATTTGATCAAGAATGAGTTTATTGACTTGTCTGTTTATTTCGTCTTTATGAGCATGCGGTATTCTATAATTTTTTATATACACCGGTTCTGTGTCTTTTAATCTCAGCTCTTGGTTGTAAAAATTATTTGTGGTTATAGATTCGGTTTCTAGTCCGAATAAATCTGTGTATTTGGTGCAACGATTTTTTAATACAGGCTTAAATAATGGTGGAAAGTTCTGAATTAGTTTTTTCATGACAGTATTTTGTCTTTCTTTGTTAGTTTCTTGGACTATCTCGTAGTCACTTAGAGTTTCAATTTTTATTTTGTTAAGGTTTAATATTTTTATTGAATCACTTGTGTTTAATATTCGGACAAATGTATTCTGTTGGTTGGAAATTGTATTTCCAATGAAAATTACTTCCTCAATTTCTTGATTGGGAATAAGAACATTTTGTTCTTTTGAAACTATGTTAATTTGACGGACTACTTCAGCACGAGCTGGCAGTATTGTGGCATTATTATCACAAGTGTGAATGATTGGAATGTGTATTGTATAATTTAGATTATTTGGCCGTAGTATTAGACAATCACTTAATTGTGTGAAGTCTAATTGGCAATTGTATTTTTTTATGAAGTCTATTCCAATAATGCCATTGCTTGGTATTGGGAAGTCTTGATCGACTATATGGAATTCATGTGGTATTACATGTTTTCCTGTAGATAATTCTACAAATGCTAAACCTCTTGAAAAAACTGAACCATTACCAATGCCTGTTATTTGTGTTGAAATGTGTGTATTTACATTATCGAATATATCTATATTTTCTTTTAATATGGAAATATCTGCACCAGTGTCTATTAATAAGGTATAAGTTTTACCTGTACTTTGATTCTTAATTTTTATAAAAATGCTTAAACTGAGATTGAGTGTATATATATTATTTTCTAATTGCTCTAAGTATCTGAAGGGTTCTGCCCGTTTCCCGAATTAGTTTGGGCAACTCGGACATTGTTATTGCTATTAGTTTGGTAGTATTGGTTTTGACTATTGCCTCGGTTGGAGTTATTCCTTCCTCGGTTGTAACCTCGACCTCTACCATTGTTTCTGTTGTTATTATAGTTTGAATTATTAGAGTGATAGTTACCGCGGCCATTTCCTCTACCTCTTTGGTATCGGTAACAACCTCCTCTATTACTTCGGCTTCGCTGAAATAATACTGTACTTGCACTTCCAGTCATTTCTGTGCTGCAATGGATATATTTACCCATTACATCATTGAAAGTAACGAAGTTACCAGCTTCTAGTATTATTTTGAGCTTTTCATGCTCACAATTTTTAATCATTGCAGAAATAGACTCGTTTGTGGAGAATTTTTGTGCATTGATTGGGTCTAGGCCGTTGTCAATAAAGGCTGCCTCCAATTGCTTCCGTAAATTATCTATTTCGATTGCATACTGGGAAGCAGTTTTGCCTTTTGTTTTATGTTTAAAATTTTTGCTTTTCGAACGTCGGGAGATTCTCCTTTTACGTTATCTTTAAGCTTATATATTATACCTAATATAGTGGTTTCGTCTTGTACCTTGTAAAGGATTGTGCCTGTTATTTTCGACTTTATGACTTCAACCGCTATATCTTTTTGGTCGCCTTTGGTTCTTTCTACAAGCTTCAATGCTGTTATGAACCAATTCAATGTTAACTTTTTTTCCATCGAATTCAGGGACTGAAGACTGCTTCACATATTCCCTGTCCAAGGCTACCTGGTTAGTCATTGTAACTGTATTCTCTTAGAGCGTTTCGATGTCACTATCAATATCGGTTTCTGTATTCATTATTGGTTTAGACTCATCTAAATCCTCTAACTGGTTCTCGTCGAATTCAGCTAGGAGATTTGGATCTTCTGGTATTGTTATTACAGTTTGTGTAGTCTTGTTTTTAGACTTTTTACAATTTTTTGACATACGCTTTTATGCTCTTGAGTTAACTTATCGTTTACTTTTCTTATTATAGTTACAATGTTGTTATATTGTGCTGTTAATATTTGCGCATGATGTATCAATGTATCTGATTTTATTGTTTTATCAGAATTGATACATTTATATGATTTTTCAAATTTATCTTTATAATCATTTATTTTTTCGCTAATATATTCCATTCCATTGTTTAATGGACAATATGGAGTTTTATTTTAGCGATGTAAGCGCAGCATCAATATAGTTGTCGTTCCTAGTATTGCATGTGTTTCCTTGATACTTTTTTCCATTACATAAGGTAAAGTACACAACACAGCGCCCTTTTCGGTTTTTAAACAACCAATTAATGGGCTTGCAATACTATGAAAAGTTTCTATATACTCGTCTTCGAATTGACTTATTTTAATGAATTCCCTATGCTTTTGCAATATTTGCAATGAATTGATTATAAAATTAGGTTCTTTAATATGAATCTCATTTATTATGTTAATCATATTAATTACCTATTAAATCATCTCTAAATTACCTGCTCTACTAGCGTATCTTTTCTTTAGGCATTTATTGTGCAAACTTATAATTTTGTTAGTACATTCGTTAATAAAAGAATAACAATTATTATTAACATAATTGTTATTACTTTTAAATCTACAGATACGATTTCGACATTGTTTATTACATTTGCGGTGGAGTCCGCTACTTTCGATTCATGATCTAACATTCTGTTCTGATCTAATATGTTAGAATCTTTTGAAATTGAATTCGAAAGCATGAAATTAAAAAAAATTATAAGAATATAAATATATTTTGAATTTTTATTCAATTTCTCTTTGGTTTTTCTTATAAAAAAAATAATTTTCTTTTCTTTTCTTTTTTTTTTTTTTGCAAATCGAGTTTATTTTTTAATCATTTTTGAATACAACAAATTTTGTATGAAACTTTTGTGGACTTGTTAGTGCATTTTGATTTGGAGGGGATATTTGTCAGTTAATATAGTATATATCATATATGAATATCTTGTATAATAGCATAAAACATTTATGTCGAATTACTTAAGTTGTTTAAATAGATATTTTTGTGTATATATGCATATGTATATAATAGTTTAGATCCATTGTATTGGATCGTATGTAATACATTTTTGACATTTATAATCCAATCAAATTATGTTTCAAATTTAAAGTTTTTTACTTTTGCTTTACATTTAAAGTTTTTTTTTTTTTTTAAGTTATTTTACTAAGATTTTTGTCTATTTTGTTTGAAAATGGTTTATGGATTTGTTTTCGATTTTGTTTTTTTTTTCTTATTATATTTTTAAAATTTTTTTATTACAGAATTCCCTGCCTAGTTTTTTCGTATGGTTTTTCACGCCATACTCTAATCGGGCAACTTTTGTGTCGCTCAATTTTACAAAGATATTAAATTATATTTTATGCATCGCAGTGCATTTAAAAAAAAAGTTTATCGTTGTGCGCCCTTGGAAGCGCTGTCGGTTCCCTGTCCTTGGTTTGACTTGTGACGCCAAACGTGACCGGTGCTGGCTGCACAGGTCTTTTTCGTCTCTGCTGGGGCACCGGTGCTGGCTGCACAGGTGTAATTGCAGGTGAATCCAGTGGTCCCTCGCAGTCCTTCGGGCACGACTTTATCAGCTTTGGCAGCTCCTTTGCTGGTGGTGGATCTTTGGTTAGTTTTATTTTGGAAATATTGTTTATCACAGTGTAGTTGGCTGTGTTGGTGGGTGTGGTTTAGCGATAACAGATAAGCCTTTCTGGCTTTCAACCTTTTTACCACACCCCCTCGTGTACACATACCACACTACTCACAGCGATATTTTTTGGTTCAGGTTCCACTGTTGTCTTCTAGGCTTGACTCCTGTTTGCAAGGCTGGCGTATATGATGAGACTTGGTGGTCAAACGCTTGTCGCGATCCTCCGAGATGTTCATGAGATGAGGTGTGTTCAGCTTGAGTCGCTTGCCTTTTGATGGAGAGTTTTCAGTCTTGTTGGCCTTGCCGATTACGTGGTCCTGTCACGGTTGCCATGAAGTATGTTGAAATAAGTAAATTCCAATTGCTTTGGTTTTCAGGTTCAGAGCGACTGTTGTTGTCGCTCTGAAATATGTTGAAATAAGTAAATTCCAATTGCTTTGGTTTTCTGATTTAGAGCGACTGTTATTGTCGCTCCGAATGCTTTATTCGATCTTGTCTTTACAAATTAGGACTAATATAATTAAACCTAAAGCGGCGCGGTTCTTAGTGGCAGCGCTGCCTTTTGTACATAATAATGTTTGGAGTTCTGTCGCTCAAAGCAGCGGCAGAACGGGAGTATATAGCATGCCATATGTATTTGCATATATGCATATATATGTACAGACGGTACATACTCAAGCAGTGCTCACGCTAGCGTTCTCACGCTGCGGCCAGTCCGCATAAGAGGCGGATCCTATTACTGCACTTATATATTTGTTATTGTATAAACATAGCAACAAAGTGTCGTTATGTTTTAAGTTATTACTCTTACTTTAAAGTTGGGCATATGACCACTTGTTATATTGTATACTCTACAATACAGTGGGCATATGCTCATTTGGCATACAACATACTACAATAGAAACAGACGTTTCCGACTGCCCTTCTGTCTGCCCGTCCCTACGAACTCCTGGTTCTCAGAGACTGTAACAGAGAAACTAAAATTTGGAAGTCATTTCATGAATTAGGTAGATCAAATAACTCCCCCTAAATTTTAATAAGTACTAGGGAAACCTTATGAAGTATACAGACTATATTTAATCCGAATCAGACAACTATATCCTATAGCTCACATAGGCCAAATCGTTTAAGCAATGGGTATTTACATAAGAAAAAGTTTTAACTGAGTTATTTTAACCATAATCACACGTTTTGTGTATATGATAATCCCATTTGTCCTCATTAGCTTTGGTGTGGATCGTGTAGCTATACCATTGAGTACTTTCTGTACTTCAGTCTTATAATTGTTATAAGGCATCAGTGGAAAAATATCCTTTATAGCTTTGTATTGGTTACAAATTTTTAATTTAAACAAATAAAAAAGGCTACAGTCGAGCGAGCCGACTGTAAAAGACCCCGTACTCCTTCTAATGCGAAGTTTTCCATACATATGAGCAATTTTCAACCAATAGAACTATAGGCTATTGGTGAGCATAGTTATAATGATACTAACTTGTAAGTTATGTTATGCGAAACACAAAATAAGTTATGAGTTATAAGCTAGTGTACTTAAAATGTCATAATTTTAAATAATTCTCTTTTATCCGACTACTTGCAGGTCCATAGAAACTCTGCGTGTGGCAAACCGGAGAGCCAACTCAATGCCAATCGAGAGGATAAAACGCGACGTAGAGGAGATGGAAATGTGCACTCAGTAGAGGAAGCTGGTCACAAGATGCAGCTGAAGAAGCTTCAGTTCAAACGTGAGATTCATGTAGAGCCAACAAGAGATGGCGATGTGGCACGCGGCTACTGTTCCTGTGATGAACAGTTTACAGCGGAATCAACGTCACCCACATCCACAACGACGACCACATCCACAGCAACAATGTCCCCCACATTGTCAGCCGGAAATGCGAACGCCAAGAACTGTGGCAGCGCCAGCGGCGTCGGAAGCGGAATCGGAAACGGTATTGTATTGCTTAAGCAGAGAAGACTCAAGCAACAGCATCATGTGCGCTTCTCGGACGAGAAAAACTTCTCGGATTAAGTCGCGAGCCGAGTCGCGACGACTAAGCAGAAAGTAAAGGCAAACTACTAGACTACAACTAAGTTCTGTTTAAATATAAGTCACATAATTTGTTTGCAGAGACAAAGTAGAAAGTAATGAGAACTTCAAAAATATTCAAGTGTTGTTAAACGTATCAGAAAACTACTGTAAATAGAGGAATAAAATCTGTTGTGAAATATACAAGATATGGTAAATAGTATATAAGATATTTGTCTATAAGTTAATGCCCATAATTAAATCGCTTTAGTGTAGCGCACACTTTTTCTACTATTCAGTAAATGTAGTTAATAAATTCAATTAATATAAGTACGACATAAATTTCTGACTAGATATGTCCAAAAATATTCATGAGATATGTTAATTAAATATAAATAAGCTAATCATTCCATAACAGTATTAAAAATTTAAACAAAGTTAAAAAGTCAACAAAAATATAGAAAAAACTAATACGGAAAACTTTAGGGTATTATTCAAAAGAAATATAAAGAAAACAATTGCTCAAAATATAATAAAATAAAATTTAAATATACATTAAAAACTTTGAAAGTTATATGAACTAATTTCAATTTGCAGATTAAAATTAAAGCTGAAACCAGCGCCACCAATAAAATAAAATAATTAATGAAAGAAACTCTAAGAAAAATTTTTTTTAAAGAAATATAAAGTAAACAATTGCTCAATATAAAATAATAAATTTATATTTTGTATTAAGTTGTTTTTTAAATTAAAAACTTGGAAATGATGCTGACTAATTTCAATTTGCAGATTAAAATTATAAATGAAATCAACAGAAACCCTCAGAAGCTTAAAAAAAATTTAAAAAAGGAAAGAAAAAAATAAAATAAAATGTATTTATGGTAAATTTTGTAATCGTCCTAGTTACAAATATAAATATATAAACGAAATGATATTTATTTCAATTAAGACAGCATAATTATATATTAAAAATGGGAAATAAAGAATGACATTAATTTAAATCGGGAATAAATTATTAAAATCGGTATCCAGATATTACAATGTGTAGTACTTGCATTAAAACATGATGCATATATGTATGCATGTGTGTATTCGGCGCAGCCAGCGTCCATACATCAAACATACATCTGTTGTGCTATAGTTACTGAGATAATTGCTGAAAACAACAATTTTTCCCGAGTTGTGTTCAGTTTTTTGCTTAAGAGGTGGCAATTAGTGTACACGATTATTTTGGGCAGAATCGCATTCTTTACGCGTGCCAATGGGACTTCATTTTTATGGCTTATTCCAGGGCTCATCTTTATATGCGAACGTTCTCTCAAAAAAGACACTTATGGAATACTAGATCGGATTTTTGGAGCTTTAATTGACTGAACGATTTCTTCGTTCCCTTAATGTATCCAAGAAGTACACAAGTGTTAACCTTGACCAACTTTTGCCGCAGACTTCTAGGTTTATTAATAATTTTTATTCAATTTATAAAATAATAGAGAAATAAACTGAATTGAATAACATAATTAAATTATAATTATTTTTAAGACAATTTGATCACAATATTAAAATCTGTATCCCGGTACTACAATGGATAGTATTTCTATTACACGTTCAAAGGAAAAACAAGAAAAACCGGTTATATTCGCAAAGAAATAAAAAGACAGACGGACATGGCTATATCGATTCGGCTGTTGATGCTGATCAATAATAATATATATACTTTATGGTGTCGAAAACGCCTGCTTCAATGAGTTACAAACTTTGTGACAAAAACATAATTCCCTCTGCAAGCGAATAAAAACTAATCGAACATACATGTATTTGTCCACTAAGCATAGACCAATTTGCTGAGAGGCGATCGACTCTCCGTGGCGCTATGACGTTCAGCCTTTGGCCGAAGCTCTCTGGGGGTTCTTGAGTTTGAAGTTTGACATAGCTATTTCTTCTTTATTTATGGTTTTCACTCTACGAGTGACGGGTACAAAAATTTATTTTTTTAAATCAAAGTTTGCATTGAATTTCAGTTGTTTATAAACAACACACTTATAATCAAAACTGTCACATCCCATTTCAAACCACAACAAACTAGATCTAAGATTTGCATATATGTATAATTGTATATTTAATGTGTTAATCGAATCGAATAAATGTCGCGACACACTCTAACGACAACGTTGATGTAAAAAAAAGACGAAGCGAGATTCACGACTTATTTTATTCATTATCAACTTAAGACTAACAGATTGGTTTAATAAATGATAAAGAAAGCTCTGCTGAATGTTTACATTATGGAGGGCACCGCTGGTTGCTGGGAACCAAGCGTTGCTCGTTATCTCGTCTTAAGCTGGGAACAAAAATTATGCTGACTATGTGATTTGCAATCGATGCTGATCGATTGTGGGAGATGCGCCGGCTAGACGGCTCTTTGTTTACAATTGTTGAATTTATTCTCAAGTGAGGCTTGGGAATATTTATAATTGGGGGTTGGATTCATTCCCAAGTGAAGTTTGGGAATGTTTATAATTGGGGATATGGAACTCTGTAGACATAATCGGGATGAATATGTCACTTCCCTCTCCTTAAGAGGCGAGCCTGTGAATCAAGGCGAGGCTGAAGGGTAAAGTTTTGGTAAATTTGATTGTGTCACTTCGATAACTGTTTCATCTTGTTGTTGTTCTTTTGGTTGAACTGATTGCGGTGTATCTTTTTTGTGTTCATGAATTTGTTTCTTACATTTTTTAATGATTAATATTATGGGATTAAATGATACATATTTTAAATATAACAATATGATTATGAATATAATAATAATGGTTATAATTATTGTATATGAAAAGACATTATTTTGGGATACAAGTTGTACAATGTCGTCATGTTTGATATGCTTAATTTTGATAATTTCTATTGGTGGATACAAAGGTGTTAGATCTATTTCGGGTTGTAAGTAATTGTCGCTTAAAATTATGTCATTTATTTTTAGTTTACATTGATTGACATTAATAATTTTATTACCATGAATATTAAGATCTGTATTACTTTTTTGACGAGTTTTGTTTTACATTTATGTTGGATATGTTCCATGTTACAATTGTATTTGCCTACTATGTACTTAATGACTTTCTTTTTCCGTTTATCTGTCCTCTTAAAGTTACAAATCTGGATCTTTTAAATACAAAAGTAGAAAAATTTGTGTAATGACAGTCCGTCATCAACCCATATTGGTTCATTTTTTTTATTAAAAATTTTATTATCTTTTTCAAAATAACCGCCCCCGCAATGAGCAAAAAACCAGACACACCTCGAAAAAAATTTAGTTTTAGGCCAATAACACAGTAACTATGGCACTTAGGAACACCATTTCTGGTAAACAGGTTGCTAGAGACATCCTTAATGCAATGCCATTAAAAATTTTGAGCTGCCACGCCCCCTTTCCTCCTGAGAGTTAACCAAACGTTTTCACTTTAATGCCATGTTTAAGGCATTTATTCATATGGTAGGGTGTTGTAATTCAACATAAGTATACAGACATATAAAATCAAACTATTCTGAAAGGGGCATCATCATACTACTTTTAACAAAAGAGCTACTGCGTTACAAAGTTTGTTATTTAACTGCAATATCACTTACGCGCGAGAGCGAGACAGAAACATACAAACACATGTTCGAACGTTTTCGATGCTTGTGTGGCGACAGCGCTGCCGCAGACGCTGTGGCGACAGCGCTGCCAGCAGACGCTGGCCGCGCCGAATACACACATGCATACATGCATACATATAATTTCAAACGAATGTGTGTTTGTATGAATAATATGTAAATGCTGATATTCGGAGAATTCTTGAAAGTGGCGCGTGGTGCAACTGATAGAGTTTGTCTGAGGTTGTAGGTTCGAATGCTGGCAATGCGAATTGTTAAATTATTTTTTTTTAATTTCAATTGAAATTGAATACAAACTACTATGAGAGTACGGGGTCTTTTATAGTCGGCTCGGTCGACTGTAGCCTTTCTTACTTGTTTTAGTTTACATTGATTGACATTAATAATTTTATTACCATGAATATTAAGATCTGTATTACTTTTTTGACAGTTTTGTTTTACATTTATGTTGGATATGTTCCATGTTACAATTGTATTTGCCTCTATGTACTTAATGATTTCTTTTTCGTTTATCTGCTTAAAGTTACAAATTGGTTTTGTATGAAGTAAAATTTTTGTAATACATTCATCAAATATTGGTTCATTTTTTCTATTAAAAATTTTATTATCTTTTTCAAAATAAGAGGTGGTACTGGTGTAATCGAGTTGATAGCCATCATTGTCAGGATAGGGAATGATTTTAATGGTTTTAATAGTTTGAAAGTTGATTGGGATGTGGGATACAATTAGTATGATATTATCTTGGTGATTAATCCAAGTGGAGGTTTTAATTAGTAGAATGTTTCGGTTGTCAACACTGTCAAGTCGGTCATAGGTAAGTAACTTTGGGTTGAAGAGTCCCAATCTAGACAATTGCATGCACATTTCAATGTCTTCTACATATCCTATAAATTGTAGTAATTTGTAAATAAATGTTTCTTGAAGTGTTCGTTTGTTTTGATGATCTTTAAATTGTTGCATTTCAGTATTAATTATGTTTATTATACCATTAATGTCTTGAGCTTGCACAGTATTTAAAGATAGATTTTCAATATTATTTTCAAATTCTCGTCTGTCATTATCGTCAAGTTTGCCAAAAAGGAATTTAAATAGTGAGCCTCCAATGTTGAACAGTCCTCGTTTATTTCGATTCTCATGGTGAAAGATTATACCATTTAATTCTTGTTGTAATTTTGAATACAAATAATTGATTTGTGATGAATTTTTAGACCCCGTACTCTAAAAAAGAGTATAGGGGTCTATTAGGTTTGTCAGAAGCGAAATGTGCGTAACAGGCAGAAGGAGGCGTGGCCGACCCCATAAAGTATATATATTCTAGATCAGCTAGATCTGTCTGTCTGTCTGTCCGTCCGTCCGTATGAACACCTGGATCTTTTAAACTACAAAAGCTAGAGACACCAAATTTGGAATGAAAGTCCGTTATCTTCGCGAGCAGATCAAGTTTATTTCAAATTGTTGCCACGCCCCTTACCGCCCCCGCAATGAGCAAAAAACCAGACACACCTCGAAAAAATTTACTTTTAGGCCAATAACTCAGTAACTATGGCACTTAGGAACACCATTTCTGGTAAGCAGGTTGCTAGAGACAGCCTTAATGCAATGCCATTAAAAATTTTGAGCTGCCACGCCCCCTTTCCCCACATCAGCTAAAAAACTTTTACGCTTTAATGCCGTTTTTAAGGCAATTATTCATATAGTAGAGTGTTGTAATTCAACATTCGTATAGAGACATATAAAATCAAACTATTCTGAAAGTGGCATCAACATACTACCTTTAACAAAAGAGCTACTGCGTTACAAAGTTTGTTATTTAAGTGCAATATCACTTACGCGCGAGAGCGAGACAGAAACATACAAACACATGTTCGAACGTTTTCGATGCTTGTGTGGCGACAGCGCTGCCGGCAGACGCTGGCCGCGCCGAATACACACATACATACATACATGCATACATATAATTTCAAACGAATGTGTGTTTGTATGAATAATATGTAAATGCTGATTATTGGAGAATTCGTGAAAGTGGCGCTTGGTGCAACTGATAGTGTTGCGGCAATGCGAATTGTTAATTTAATTTTTTTTAATTTCAATTCAAAATGTACATATAAAATTAAAATTTTTAAATTTCATTCAAAAATTTAAATTTAAATTGAATACAATTGCGCACTTCTATAGGAGTACGGGGTCTTTTACAGTCGGCTCGATCGACTGTAGCCTTTCTTACTTGTTCTTTCTTGTTTAGCTTCAAAAGTTGGATTAGCTAAAAAATGAGTTTGATTTTTAATTGGAGAATCATTAATTAGTTTATATTTTTTGTTGAATAAAGTTACTGTTTGAAATTTGTAGTCTATTATTGCTTGGGCTTGTGAAAGCAAATTTCTGCCAATTAATAAATCATAATCTGAACAAAATTTGTGTAAAAGGAATTCACTATTACTCATGAATATGTTGTTGGAGGGAACAATAATCTTTTTTGTGATTGTTAATGGCCCGTTACTTGTGTGAATGAGACATTCAGTATCATAAACATTTAGATTGAAAACATTGGATGTCATCATATTTACTGTTGAACCGGTATCTATAAGACATTTTAAAACATTTCCTTTATGGGTAAGTTTTATGAATTGGTGGTTTCCGAGGCTGGTAACGGAAAATTTTCGGCTTGATCGAGTTCTATCTCGTTACATTGTTCAGTTTCTTTTTCGGCTACTGGTGTCGAAGTTTCGGCATAATCAAAGCTTTGAGGATATCCGTAATCTTGATAGGATTGTGGATTTGAAGCTAATTGATTGTAATATTCTTGCTGTAAATACTCTTGATAATTCAATTCTTCTTGATACCTAGCTTCTTGATCTATGCTCATTTTACTCTGTCCACTTTCTGCTGGTCTAGAGCGTTTCATTGGTGGATGTTGAAAACCAGGTGTATTATTAACTGGAGCCTTTTGTAAAGTGGCACTCTGAATTTGTCCAAAACGGTTTTGGTCAAATAAATTTTTGTCGAGGTGGAAATTGTACTGGTCTTGTCGGATTTGGTACGGGTGGTAATGGTCGAGGTAAGTAGTTGTTAGTATGAGGCATATTGTAATGTTGTTGTAATGGATGAAATGGTTGTTGATAATATGGTGGATGATTTGGATATGAAACATATGGTGTATTGTTTGGTTTGGAGAAATGTTGGAAATTTATGAAAATTGGAATTGGTTGGGAGTGGCTTTAATTCTTTTTAATTCTTAAATCGGGAATTTCTCAATTTATAATTCTAATGCAGATGTTAGTAGGTAACTTTTGGATCAAATCGTCAATACTAGATTTAACAAGTGAGAAAGGCTACAGTCGACGTGCCGACTGTATAATACCCCGTACTCCTTTAGTGCGCATACAAAAATACTTACAAACTTAAAAGAAGAAGCAAATTTAAAAAAAGATAATAGTTTAAATTAAAATTTAAAAAAGTAAAAAAAAAGTTACGCGTTAGCTGCAATCGAACCCGCGGTATCAGACACAGGATTCTCACATGTCGCCACTCTACCATATGCACCACACCTCAATTTGCAGGTACTGTTGATTATATGCATTTACATTTAATAATGTTTTGTTATAGAAAAAGAAAAAGAAAACAAATGCCTGTCTGCGCTGGGGTTCGAACCGCAGACCTCATGTTTCTCTTATGCATGTCACATCACTTGGACCACAGCACTGTTGACAATCAGGACGGCTAAAGTAGATAAACATTGATTTACCACTTTTCTTCAAACACGTACATAAATTACAATTTTTAACATTTTTGACCAATTTGTTTCACATGTTGTAGTTGTCCGATTTGGACCAAATTTGGTGAAGTTAGTTTTAATAATTATGTACACATTCTGTGTGAGTTTAGTTGCGATCACTTAGCAAATACTACATGTCTTCATACAAATTTTTTGTTTTTGACCGATTTGTCCTATGGGAGCTATAAGCTATAAGCATCCGATGAAACTTGGTGAGGATAGTTATAGTTGTACCATACACCTACTGTGTAAATTTGGTTACGATAGCTTTCATAGTTTCAAAGTTGTAGTGCAATGAAAACTGTTTTTTACAATTTGCGGGGGCGGTAGGGGGCGTGGCAAAAATTTGAAATAAACTTAACCTGCCTGCAATATAGACGAACTTTCATTCCAAATTTGGTGGCTCTAGCTCTTGTAGTTTAAAAGATCCAGGTGTTCATACGGACGGACGGACGGATAGACAGACGGACAGACAGACAAACGGACAGACGGACATTGCTATATCGACTCGGCTGTTGCTGCTGATCTAGAATATATATACTTTATGGGGTCGGCCACGCCTCCTTCTGCCTGTTGCGCACATTTCGCTTCTGACAAACCTAATAGACCCCTATACTCTTTTTTAGAGTACGGGGTCTAATTAACCTCGAGTACAGTGTTTTTTCATCGATATTATTCTCTAGTTCTAGCTTACTCATTAAAGTACGCCTGCGCTGTTCAGCTTCCTCCAGAAATTCGCGAACGTTCCCCTTAAAAGGTGTGTTCCTGAAGTCCTCTAGAAGGATTTGATTGTTCGTCTGGGTTTTATAGTTCCAGATTTTATAGATCTGTCCAGGTGTTGAGATTATTTATGCCAAGGGATAGCATAACATCAGAACTGATGCAACGTTCCACAAGTCCAAAAATAATCGATTGTTGCCGTATATCATTAGTCGTGTACAGGGCCAATATGTAGTCGATACGGTTAACAAAAGAGTACAGGGTACTTTTGTCTCCATTGAATTTCTCGACGTCTTTCAATTGATTGATTACTTGTGACATGCTGGCGTCAGAAAGGGTTGTTGCTGCTGCTGCTCCTCCTTCCATTTTGTAATATTTTTGTTACGGTTGGTTGTTGTTTTGATTATTATTATTTTATTTTTTTATATTTTTCTTTTTTTTTTCACTTAACCAATATTATATATAAAAGTTTCACTTAGTTTAGTTTCTTAGTTTTACTTATAATTCACTTTATTGGCTTAATTACGATTGAGTTTGTTTTTGTTTGTTTGCACAGATAGCTATTTCGAATTTTATTGAGATAACCAGGTATGTCTGGAATTATGTTCTCTCCGAATTCTATCGCGTCTTCTTGAATTAATTTCAAGTTGTGAACATCCGTGGTTTTTTGGCAAAAATGCGAATTGTTGGTTTACACGTCACTGTCGAGGTTTTTCTTATAAAACTTGATGCGATATTTACCGTCGCTTGGGTTGCCTTCGCGTTGGTTGTTTTTTTCGGATAACAACAAAAAAGGATTAGAATTGCTTCAGGATCTATTTATTGATATCCTACCGGCTGCGCCAATTGAATATTTAATGTGTTAATCGAGTCGAATAAATGTCGCGACACACTCTAACGACAACGTTGATGTAAAAAAGACGAAGCGAGATTTTAGATTCACGACTTGTTTTATTCATTATCAACTTAAGTCTAACAGATATTGGTTTAATAAATGATAAAGAAAGCTCTGCTGAATGTTTACATTATGGAGGGCACCGCTGGTTGCTGGGAACCAAGCGTTGCTCGTTATCTCGGCTTAAGCTGGGAACAAAAATTATGCTGACTATGTGATTTGCAATCGATGCTGATCGATTGGGGGAGATGCGCCGGCTAGACGGCTCTTTGTTTACAATTGTTGAATTTATTCTCAAGTGAGGCTTGGGAATGTTTATAATTGGGGGTTTGGATTCATTCTCAAGTGAAGCTTGGGAATGTTTATAATTGGGGATATGGAACTATGTAGACATAATCGGGATGAATATGTCACTATATATATATGCATATTCAAGTATGGATACCCAAAGAGCCATAAGAAAAACATATGAAAGGGACCCATATTTCAGTATAAGAGTTCAGCAGTTAGTATCCACAACCCCTGTTAGTGTATACGAGCTAGAAATCCTTTATATAGAGACATTTAACTGTTATACTTCACCACTGTTTCACCGCACTGCAACCCAAAAAGGAATAGTATTAACCACAATTCCGGGTGTGCATGTTAGATCAAGAGTAGATGAACATCCAATTCTAGGTAGAGTAATTGTTATGATGGTATCCAAGAAATAATTCATATACATAAAGTAATGGTGTGGAATGAATTATCAAAGGAATTATCAAACATTAAAGCAGAATTCGACAAATCGCATAAGTCACTAACACAAAATAGGCCGATACAGAAAACCACAGTTAGAAAACACGTGGAAATATTAGTTAAATGCTTCAATGAAGCCCGGATACTAATATATGAACACAAAGATAAACTTAAAGATCATTAATCTCACGTATCAAGGTTTTTGATCAGACTAAGATCCAATTTGACAACTATTAGAGAAAAGTTCAACCTCGATATATCAATACCTAATATTCTCAATACCTCAGTAACAATTGAAACTGGTGAAGAACCAGAATCAAAAGAAGTTATTAATATTGACCAAAAGGATTTGGAAGAAGAAGAAATCGATAATCTCACTATCCCCGCTATATTAATGTCGGATTTTTACAATTCTACAGATTCAGACACTAGCTCGAGTATAGTTGAAGGAAAATTGATTACAATGGCACAGTCAAATATTGATTTTATCAACACTGCATCAAAGCTTATACCGGTATTTGATGGTAAAGCAGAAAACCTAACAAGTTTTCTCGATGCATTGGAAATTATAGAATCAATAAAAGGCGAACACGAACAATTAGCTATTTCAATAATAAAAACAAAGCTAAAAGGTGTCGCCAGAAACCTAGTCGGAAATGAGACAACTATATCAGAAGTCATCTCCGGACTAAGAAGCAATGTCAAAGGCGAAACTGTAGAAGTATTATCAGCGAAGCTGATGAATCTACAGCAACGCAACAAAGCTGCTAACCAATATACTTCAGAGGTTGAGCAGATGACAAAAGCTCTAGAAAGTGCGTATATAACGGACGGACTACCACTTGCGTTAGCCAGAAGTTATTCTACACAGCTTGCAGTTAAGGCAATGACGAAGAATTGCGCAATTGATAAGGTAAAACTTATCATGCAGGCTGGCACCTTCAACGCCATATCCAAATTCGTAAACAGTTGCACCGAAGCAACTGGACAACCAAATACTGTCCTTTATTATAGAAATTATCCTCAGCGAGGTGAAAACCGCGGACGTGGAAATTTCAGAGGTAATCATCGTGGTCGTAATAATAATCACAACAACTACAATGGTACCAACTATAATAATAATGGACGAGGTCAATATCGAGGACGTGGTAACTCAAATCGAGGCCACAATAACAATAATAACGTGTGAGTAGCCCAAAATGCATCGGGAAACTCTCAAGACCCTTTAAGTACCCAAAAGTAGAAAATTTAAAGGTCCATGCAATTAATCTCAGTCAGAATATATTTGTCACTTTTGCTAACGTGTCCACAGGAAAAGAACTGGTTTTTCTAGTAGACACAGGTGCAGACATTTCAATAGTCAAAGAAAATTCAGATGACTATCATGATATAAACGTTAACTATATAATAGACATAAAAGGAAAAAGTCAGGAGGTAACAAAATCAAAAGGTTTAACCTCTATTGAGATACAGACAACTAAATATATAATCCAACACGACTTTCATATCGTGGATTTAAATTTCGCTATTCCATGCGATGGCATATTAGGAATCGACTTCATAAAGAAATACAACTGTCAATTAGACTTCAAGCCGTCTGAAGATTGGTTTATAATCAGACCCGATAACCTTAAATATCCAATTTATGTACCAATAACATACAGTTCTGGCAACAACTCAATTCTTCTGCCAGCGAGTTCCCAAGTTATTAGGAAAATTCAATTAAATTCCCAAGAAGACAGTGTATTGATTCCAAACCAGGAAATTAAACATGGTATTTACAAAGCTAGTACAATAGCAACAACAAAAAATGCATTCATAAGACTACTTAATAATACAGATAGAGATCAAGTAGTCAATACAAATAACTTGGCATATGAATCACTTTCGAACTACGAAGTAGTCAAAACTAATAATGAAACTAGAGAAAAGTCTGTATTATCTCAACTATCAAAGAACTTTCCTTCACAATTTAAGTCACAGCTCTCAAGCTTATGCACCAAATACAGCGATATATTCGGATTGGAAACAGAACCAATCACTACAAATAATTTCTACAAACAGAAACTGAGATTAAAGGATGATGAACCAGTATATGTCAAAAATTACAGAAGCCCACACAGTCAGGTGAAAGAGATACAGAAGCAAGTGGGAAAATTGATCACTGACGAACCTTCTGTATCTGAATATAATAGCCCATTATTACTTGTCCCCAAAAAATCACCTCCGACTTCAGATTGAAAGAAATGGCGATTAGTGATTGACTATCGTCAAGTAAACAAAAAATTATTGTCATATAAATTCCCACTCCCTAGAATTGATGACATTTTAGATCAACTAGGGCGAGCAAAATACACAATACACAATTCTAAAAACATTAACGACTGAAAATTTACAGGTAAGATACAGGTAATTTTACAATAGGGAAAAAAGTACGACATTAAGGACAAAAACATCAACAATTATATATAAAACATATAATTGGCTAATTGTCCATAATGTCATACTGTGGTCACATAATTTTTCTTTTAAAATATTTGCAATAATATGTCAAGTGAATTAAAAGGGTCCATTTTCAATTTACTTAATCTATTATTTTTAAAAATTGTCAAAAACTGTCCATGCGCCATTTGTGAGCAAAATCTACTTATTCATATAATTATTTTCTAATAATAACTATCTTTTTTTCATTTTCTTTTCAGGTGTGAGACTCAGATGGAATCTACATACGGATGTGCAGGTAAGTGGTGTAATATATAAAACTTACTGTGTGTCAGGAACTAATGTGCTTTTGTTTCATCTTTCTTGGCCTTGCGGTGGAGTCAATGCTGTTTTTTTGCTGCAAGTGCCGTAGTTGCTGCTGCTGTTGGTGTTGATGCTGCTTTGTGCACGCCTCATGGATTAGACTCATGTTGGTGATGAACTCCAGTTAGCAGTAGCGCCATACCCAATGCATCGGTATGCAATCAGATAATGCCACTGCTTCCCACGCTGCTGTTTCCAATTGTCACGACGCTGTAGCAATTTTGCCGCTGCCGCTGCCGCTGTCGCCGCCGCTGGCGCCGCCGCCGCTGTCGCTGCTGCCGCTGGAGATGGCAGCCGTCTGTCAGCAGTGTGACGTCCCACGCCGCAGTCATAAATTTGTTACTGTTTGGACAAACAGTTTTGTTATGGCCAGATTCCACAGGATGCGGATATCTGGACATCCAATGGTTGGTGCAGCATCTGGAAGGATGCTACTTATTGGCTGCACCATGCACACCACCAGAGTTGCCACCGTATGAAGATGGCAGCCATCTGCCAGTGGAGTGCTGTGTGGAACACCTTCTCCAAGAATGCCCCTAAGTAGCCAGAGCAATCCGCCTGCCAGAGTTGCCACCATGGGTGTATGGCAGCCCATTGTCAACGGAGTTTCTCCCACGCCGCAGTCGCATTAATTTACCCAGAGATTGGGTATGGGCAGATTATTCAGGATGTACGCATCTGGTCAACCATTGGTAGCGGACGCTTCTCAAGGGTTGCCACCACTTGTATGGCTAAGATTTGTTGTGATAGTTGCCGCCCTTTATTGTTATTATGTACACATCAATATGTCAATTGTTTGTCATATTGATGTGTGACATGTGTGAGGTGTGAGGCCCATGGGGGCGCCACCACGCCCACTCACCACCCTTGAGGGGGCGAAGAGAGGGCGTGAGGCGTCGCCAGGGGTGCAGCCATATTTCATTTTGTTTTCGAAGGCCACTTGCGTGCCTGTGAATAAACAAAATATTATTTGCAAGAATAATCGTAGATTTATTTCTTAGTTTTTCGTTGCAGTTCCCGCCACGCCTACTGGCTGCCATGAGAATGCATTTTATGTAACCAGAAAGAATGACTAGACATTGTGGATGGAGGGACGCTGCAAGAGGAGATTCATCATCGCCATAGAAGCTGCTCCACATGATGTGTGGCAGCAACACAAATGCCTTGGAATGACTGTGGATCTTATTTGTAAGTTATTCCTTTATTTTTTATATGCCTTATATTTCTTTAATTATTACTATATTTTAATTTGCTTTTATTTCATGCCTTGTTGGAGTATTTGCTGCTGCTCGTCGGTTTGCTGTTATGCTTGTTAGACTATGGTTGCTGCTGCTTCTTGGGCAGCATACAAGGACTCACTCCAATTGCCTTTTGTCTGGAATATGCCGTTGGATGTTGTTGCCTCTACAAAGAGAGTGTTTGTAGCTACTGTGGAGCAGGTATTGCTGCTGTTAATGCTGATGCTGCTGTAATTGCTGATGTTGCTGTTGCATAGTATTTAGCCGATGCTGCTCTAAATGCTGCTAATTGGATGCTGTTGTTGCTACGATGGCAGCCCAGATCTCAGTGGATCAGCTAGTTGCAGTTACATGATTGCAATTTTTCATCGAAGCTGGTGTTATGAGTAACAGTGCTGATTTTAAATACGAATACGTTGTTACGTTAAAAAGGCCATTAACGTTAAATATATTGTTTTATACTGGGACAGTCGAATTTGTTATTGTTATTTGTGTCATTGTAGTTGATGATGGCTACATTGGATCGTATGTAAGAGCATCACTAGTTCCGAAAGTGCTGCTAGTGGCATTCTTTTAAGTGGCATATTCCATAATTTAATTTTCTTGTAAAGTATTTGGGTAAGTATGATTAATATAATTTGTATTATTAGCTTCTGCTGCTGAAAACTGAGAGAATGTCAAGGGCATGTGGGTCAGAAATGACATAATTTATATTATTTATATTTGTTTAGAGTAATTATTGATTGTGTCATTCATTGTAGATGTATTTAGGGTTGGATGCTGACTCAGGAGATACGTCGTTTTGATTTCGATTTGCTATCAAAACATTGGCTATTATATGTGGACGCTCTTCTTGTACTGTCTGCTGTGGTGGCTGCTGCTTTTGGGTGTCAACTTAGGACCAATAGGGCCTTCATCAGTGTGTCCATTTGGTCAATCATGTTCGTCATGCTCTCTTTGCTTTGTTTGAGCATGTTGACCATTTCAGCGTTTGCATGCTCCTGTTGTTGTTGCTCCATGGACATCTTTTCTGGATTTGCTTTCTGTTGCTGTTGCTCCTCGCGAAGCCTTCTCTGAAACGTATTCAAGTGGTTGCTTGCTGGTCCGGATATGGTCTTTGCAGGAGTCCTATTGGCATCTGTGCAGACTTGTTTTTATTGTTGGTGTTATTTGTCATTAATGGAGTCATTTTATTTGTTTTTGCAGGCGTTTGTAGCTTTTGTTGTCGTGGCTGCTGCTGTATTGGCTTGATGCTGTTATTATTCATTTCTTTTAATGGCATTCTCTTTGTCAACTGTTTTGTGCTTTTTGAATTGGTGTTGCTGGCCATTTTAGACTGCAATTCTTTAAATACCGGGCAACCTTTATAACTGGCAATGTGTTGGCCAAGGCAGTTAGCACATTTTGCGGGTGTGTTTCTTGCTTTGGTGCACTCCGTACTTGGATGCGCTCCTGCGCATTTGAGACAAACGTATTGGCGTCGACAGTATTTTTATACTCTCTGCAAGAGTATATTGGGTTTGTGCAAATGTATGTAACAGGCAGAAGGAGGCGTGGCAGACCCCATAAAGTATATATATTCTTGATCAGCGTCACAAGCCGAGTCGATATAGCCATGTCCGTCTGTCCGTCTGTCCGTCTGTCCGTCTGTCTGTCCGTATGAACAAACAGATTTCAGAGATGGTAAGAGCTACAAGTTCGAGCTTGGTGTCAAACGATCAGATATTTTGTCAGTCAATACAAGAATCTTTTTTTTTTTTCGATGCCACGCCCCATTCGCCCACAATAAGCAAAAAACTTGACACACCTCGGAAAAAATTGGTGTTTTCGGCAAATATCTCAGTAACTATGGCACCTAGGATCACCAATTTTGGAACGGGAGGTTCGTAGCGACGGCATAGTTGCATTGCCATTTAAAATTTTGGACTGCCACACCCACTTTTCCCACATTTGATAAAAAAGGCTGGAACCTTCAATGCCGGGTTTGGCGAACTTGTTCGTATCGTACAGTATTTTAATTGTATCATTCGTGTGGAGACCTAACTATATTAAACTATACTGAAAGGCGCATTAAAATCGGACAATAAACAAGAAAACTAGAAGCGTTACAATATTGATAATTGAACGCAATACCAACCCGTAGGTGCAAGCGAGATAGAAACACACAAGCACATTTTCGAACGTTTTCGCTGCTTGTGTGGCGGCAGCGCTGCCTGTGTGTCGGCAGCGCTGCCCGCGGTCGCTGGCTACGCCGAATACACACATACATACAAATATGCATCATGTACATATTGCCAAA
>JAECWX010000163.1:0-13884 GCA_018151165.1 Drosophila arawakana | reverse complement strand
GGAACTATGTAAAAAGCGCAAAAAGTTCTAAAGAAGCGTGGGACAAATTAAGAGAAATTCATGTGTCTACGGGTCCGCTTCGTAAAGTATCGTTGTACAAAAAACTGTTAAGTTTAAAGTTGTCGTCAGAAATGAGCATGACGCAATATATCAATTCGTTTGTCGAAATTGTGGATAAACTGACAGAAGTGAGCATCGAACTAAGTGAAGAACTAAGAGTTTTTATTTTGCTTTCAAGCTTATGCGCGGAGTATGAGAATTTCGTCATAACGATCGAAACAAGGGACGCGCTTCCTACATTCGACACGCTCAAAATAAAACTTCTAGAAGAAGCAAAGGGAATTGAAGATAAGTGCGAACAGGACAGCAGTCAACAAGCATTCTATGCTGTCGCCAAGAAAAATGAAACGCGATCGAAACATCGGGACAAATTTGACGGACAGTGTTACAAGTGTGGTAAACGTGGACACAAAGCAAGTAACTGCAAAGAAAACGTGAAGCGCAATAATGCGAGAAATGACAATGAAAAGACAATGAGTGGTGATCTGGAAAAGCAGAGAATATCGTATTCTGTTTTTGCTGCAATAAACGAAAACACAGTGTCAAAACGCACTTGGTGCTTGGACAGTGGCGCAACGTCGCACATGTGTTGCGATAGAGATGTGTTCGTGTCGTTCGTGCCAAAAAGAGACAAAATAATGTTGGCAGCAAATAAATATATCGAATCACCTGGGCACGGGTACCGTAATAATAAAAACTCAACAAGAAAGAATGCTATAGTCGCCTCGCGACTTTAGGATACCCGTTACTCAGTTTCAATTTGTTATTAACAATGGTGATGGATATAATAGCTTGGCAAACACAGAACATTTTCATACAAAGTCTGTTTAGAGCATATTTTCGACCGATCGGCCCTATGGGAGCTATACGATATAGTTGTCCGATTTGGAAAATATATTATCGGAATGTATTCGTGGAGTTTGGTTTATCTAGCTTAGTTAACACAAAAGTTTTTCATACTTATTCATATTTGGAGCGTATTTTTGACCGATCGGCCCTATGGGAGCTATACGATATAGTTGTCCGATTTGGATAAAACTTGGTCAGTACATGTACTTCCTAGATATGTACATTCCGTGTAAATTTGGTTCAGATAGCATAGCTAACAATGTTTTCTATACTAAAACATTCTAGGTTTACCTGTACATTTACCTTTATATGCAAATAAAACGCCCTAAAGTGGGCGTGCCAAAAAACAAAAACAAACTTGTACTGCTTGGGTATTGTACCTTTCATTTGCGACCACTATCATTTTTCTAGCTTTTATAGTCTCTGAGATCCTTTTGTTCATACAGACGCACGGACGGACGGACGGACGGACAGACGGACATGGCTATATCGACTCGGCTATTGATGCTGATCAAGAATATATATACTTTATGGGGTCTGCCACGCCTCCTTCTGCCTGTTACATACATTCCAACGATTACAATATACCCTTTTACTCTACGAGTAACGGGTATAACAACAAGGCAAGTTGGAGTTACTCGATGTTTTGTAAAGCAATGAACGTTAGCAAAGCAATGAAATTCGGACATAAAGTATTTTTCGGTAACAATTTTGCGTCGGTAAAAACGAAAAACCGTACGGTGCTGCTAACTGCAGCAATGAGTGATAATTTATTTTTGTTTAACGATTCAAACGAGAACAAACTGTTTTCAATGAGTGAAAAAGCTATTATGTGGCATAATCGTTATGGTCATTTAAACTATCGTAGCCTCAAAGATTTGTCAGAAAATGAGCTAGTGCACGGGATTGACGTAAAAAACATACCCGCCGAGATTAATTGCAATACGTGCAATAAATCAAAAATTTGTGCAAAACCGTTTCCGAAAAACTGTTAAAACAATGCCTATGATCTTTTGGATTTGATTCACACAGACGTGTGTGGTCCTATAAATGTTGCCTCAGTAGGCGGTGCAAAGTACTTTATAACGTTTATAGACGACAAGTCAAAGAGGGTGTTTGTGTACTTTATGAATACCAAAGATCAAGCCTTTGAAAAGTTCCAACTATTTAAAAATATGGCAGAGTGTCAAACAAAAAAGAAAAATAAAAGTCATCCGGAGTGACAACGGCAAAGAATACATAAATAAACAGTTTGACAATTATTTAAATGAGTGTGGAATTAAAAGACAATTATCGGTGCCGTATACACCTCAACAAAACGGAGTAGCAGAGAGAGCCAACAGGTATTTGGTGGAAATGGCTCGCAGCATGATGGTGCACGCTAACGTCGAGGAGCCACTATGGGCTGAAGCTATATGGACTGCAGCATACATCCGAAACAGATGCCCATCGCAAGGGTTACAGGGTAACGTAACGCCTTTTGAACTGTGGACTGGTCGCAAGCCGACGGTGAAGCATTTTCGTATTTTTGGCTCACCAGCATATGCTCTCAATAAGCGGCAACACAAAAAGTTTTGTGCCAAAAGTAAAGAGTATACTTTCGTTGGATATTCGCCAACAGCCAAGGCGTATCGGCTGTATGACAGAGAAGCGAAACAAATAGTAGAGCGTAGGGACGTAAAGTTTGTGGAAAATGAAATCCAAACAAACCCAGAAATGCCAAGCAAAAGCTATAATTCGTTCATTTTAGATATTCCGTTAGAAGTAAATAGTGTAGATTCAGAAGAAGTTAGTTCTGAAAATGCTACAAACAGGGATGAAGAAATCGAAGAATTTGAAAGTTTTGAAGCAGAGGAAAGTGCAGTTCTGAGCAGTTCAAATAAAGAGAATGCAGAGGAAAATTTAGATTTTGGCAATTCCAATGAGAAAACTACAGGAAACCTGCGTCGAGGTCCAGGCAGGCCGCACAAAAAATAAACACAAACCCAAAAAAAAAAGGAGGCTTGCGGCAAACATTCGTTTGAAAGAGCAATCGATGAAAAAAGAATATGATGCACTGGTAAACAAGAAGAAAAGTACAGTCGACCCCGCCTGACCGTATAGCAATACTCTCTGCATTTGTCCCGATTAAATTATTAAAATCGGTATCGACATATTACAATGTGAATTAGAAAAACAAAACAAAACAATCTAAGCATAATCAAACACACATCTGTTTGTTTGTATTCGGCAAACACATACGTTTGGGAATCTGATATGGTGCAAAATATGCATGCATGTATGTGTGCACGCCCGCCAAGCCGACGGCCTTTCGGCGCAGCCAGCGACCGCGGGCAGCGCTGCCGACACCGAACAGGCAGCGAAAACGTCTTCGAACATGTGCTTGTGTGTTTCTATCCGCTTTGCACCTATGGGTTGATATTGCGTTCAATTATCAACATTGTAACGCTTCTTAATTTGTCCGATAATTTTAATGCGCCTTTCAGGGATAGTTTAATATAGTTAGTCCCACACGTATCATATAATTACAATACTGTACGATACGAACAAGTTCGCCAAACCCGGCATTGAAGGTTCCAGCCTTTTTTATAAAATGTGGGAAAAGTGGGCGTGGCAGTCCAAAATTTTAAATGACAATGCAACTATGCCGTCGCTACGAACCTCCCGTTCCAGAATTGGTGATCCTAGGTGCCATAGTTACTGAGATATTTGCCGAAAACACCAATTTTTTCCGAGGTGTGTCCAGTTTTTTGCTTATTGTGGGCGAATGGGGCGTGGCATCAAAAAAAAAAAAGATTCTTGTATTGACTGACTAAATATCTGATCGTTTGACACCAAGCTCGAACTTGTAGCTCTTACCATCTCTGAAATCTGTTTGTTCATACGGACAGACAGACAGACAGACAGACAGACAGACAGACGGACAGACAGACGGACAGACGGACAGACGGACATGGCTATATCGACTCGGCTTGTGATGCTGATCAAGAATATATATACTTTATGGGGTCTGCCACGCCTCCTTCTGCCTGTTACATACTTTGCACAAACCCAATATACTCTTGCAGAGAGTATAAAAATAAGACTTGGAAATTAGTAGATCCACCAGCCGATACCAAAGTCATCAGCTCCATGTGGGTTTACAGAATTAAACGAGATGAGCAAGGAAAGATTAGTAGTTTCAAATCTAGACTTGGTTGTAAAATGTAGACTAAAGGTTGTAGTCAACAGCTAGGCGTTAATTATAATGAAACATTCTCGCCAGTAATACGTTATGAGAACATAAGGCTTTTATTAGCAGTAGCTGTTGAGAAGGAGTTATATTTACACCAAGTGGACGTTTCGAATGCGTATTTGAATAGTGAGCTGCAAGAAAGTATATACATGAGGCAAGCCGATCATTTTGTGAGCAGTGCATATCCTCAAAGAGTTTTAAAGTTAGAAAAGGCACTATATGGGTTAAAGCAATCGGGTAGAGCATGGAACAGTACCTTGGACAAGACTCTAAAGAAAATGGGATTTAAGGCAGCAATGAACGAGCCGTGTCTATATATGAAGATGTCAAAGGGCACCTACAATCTGATTGCGGTCTATGTAGACGATCTCATAATTACTTGCCACAACAAAAGCGATCTGGATTTTATTAAAGCAAAGCTTAAGGAATGCTTTAATATACATGACAATGGACCATTGCATCACTTCCTGGGTATGGAAATTCGTCGCAAGGGAGAGAAAGGTGCTATTTCTGTGTGTCAGAAACAGTACATCACTTGTCTTTTGGAAAAATACAAGTTGAGCGTGTGTCGTTCAGTTTCTACGCCCTTGGACCCTGGATATACAATTAGTTGCATTAATGAGCAATGTGGCAAAGTTGATGTAACGGAGTATCAATCGCTGATTGGTTCACTGATGTACTTGGCTATATCGACGCGCCTTGACATATTACATTCCGTAAGTAAGTTGGCCCAACGGAATACGAATCCACACACCGAGCACGAGTCAGGCGCAAAACACGTTCTTCGGTACTTGGCGAAGACATTGGAGCTTAAGCTCCATTACTCTAAAACTGGAATGCCCCTACATGCATATGCCGATGCAGACTGGGCTAATGATAAAGTCGACAGAAAATCGTACTCTGGGTACGCGTTCTATCTTGCAGGTTCGGCTTTTTCTTGGGAGTCAAAGAAGCAATCACTGGTGGCTCTCAGCAGCACAGAAGCAGAATATATTGCACTCTCAACAGCAGCCAAGGAAGAAGTATATTTGAAGCGGCTACTTGAAGAAATTGGATATGTTAATCGATCCTCGCCAATCCGAATCAACGGTGACAATTTGAGTGCGCAGCAAATCGCATTAAACCCTGTTCATCACAAGCTCACCAAACACATAGACATTAAGTATCATCACATTAGAGAAGTAATCGCTAACAATGAAATATCAGTTAGTTTTGTTTCTACGAACGATAATGTTGCTGACATTTTTACAAAGAATTTACAGAAAGAAAAGCATAATAAGTTTGCAAAAATGTTAGGCATAAATTAAGAAACATTGTAAGTTAAATTAAACTTGAGAAGAAGTGTTGAAGTTTGCAAGTTCAATTTGTTAAGTTTATCTATCTATATATATCGCACATCACTAAAATGTAAGATCGCGCGTCTCTGATTGCGGTTCGGTTTAAATTCATTCCCTAATAAACGTTTTCGGTATACGCACGTATTCGGTTTCATATTCAATGTGTACGGAATCATTACTTTCTCCACAGATTATTTAACAATTCATATAGTAGACTGTTGTAATTCAACATTCGTATAGAGACATATAAAATCAAACTATTCTGAAAGTGGCATCAAAATACTACCTTTAACAAAAGAGCTACTGCGTTAGAAAGTTTGTTATTTAACTGCAATATCACATACGCGCGAGAGCGAGGCAGAAACATACAAACACATGTTCGAACTTTTTCGATGCTTGTGTGGCGACAGCGATGCCGGCAGACGCTGGCCGCGCCAAATACACACATACATACATACATGCGTACATAATAAAATTTCAAACGAATGTGTGTTTGTATGAATATATGTAAATGCTGATTATCGGAGAATTCTTGAAAGTGGCGCGTGGTGCAACTGATAGAGTTGCGGCAATGCGAATTGTTAATTTAATTTTTTTTAAATTTCAATTCTAAATGTACATATAAAATTAAAATTTTTAAATTTCATTCGAAAATTTGAATTCAAATTGAATACAATTGCGCACTACTATGGGAGTACGGGGTCTTTTACAGTCGGCTCGATCGACTGCAGCCTTTCTTACTTGTTTAACATAAATTTGTATTTTAAACAAAAATTTACATTTTGAAGAGAACAAAAAATTTAACATACATTTGTATTTTGAAAAGAAATTTACATTTTGTACAGAAAATAAAATTAAACATAACTATGTATTTTGAACAGAAATTTACATTTTGAACCGAAAATAAAATTTAACATAAATTTGTATTTTGAACAAAAATGTACATTTTGAACAGAAAATTAAATTAAACATTAATTTGTATTTTGAACAGAAATGTTCATTTTGAACAGAAAATAAAATGTAACATAAATTTGTATTTTGAACAAAAATTTTCATTTTGAAAAGAAAATAAAATTAAACATAAATTTGTATTTTGAACAAAAATTTACATTTTGAACAGAAAATAAAATTTAACATAAATTTTTATTTCGCACAAAAGTTTACATTTTGAACAGAAAATTAAATTTAACATAAACTTGTATTTTGAACAGAAATTTACATTTGTAAACCCCGAAAAAAAATATTACATAAATTTGTAGAAGCGAATTGTGCGTAACAGGCAGAAGGAGGCGTGGCCGACCCCAATAAAGTATATATATTCTAGATCAGCATCAACAGCCGAGTCGATATAGCAATGTCCGTCTGTCCGTCTGTCCGTCTGTCCGTCTGTCTGTCTGTCTGTCTGTCCGTCCGTCCGTATGAACACCTGGATCTTTTAAACTACAACAGCTAGAGACACCAAATTTGGAATGAAAGTCCGTTATCTTCGCGAGCAGAATCAAGTTTATTTCAAATTTGTTTTTGCCATGCCTTTACCGCCCCCGCAATGAGCAAAAAACCAGACACACCTCGAAAAAAAATGTACTTTTTAGGCCAATAACTCAGTAACTATGGCACTTAGGAACTCGATTTCTGGTAAACAGGTTGCATAGTGACACCCTTAATGCAATGCCATTAAAAATTTTGAGCTGCCACGCCCCTTTTCTCCTGAGAGATAACCAAACGTTTTCACTTTAATGCCATGTTTGAAGGCATTTATTCATATAGTAGAGTGTTGTAATTCAACATTCGTATAGAGACATATAAAATCAATACTATTCTGAAAGGGGCATCAACATACTACCTTTTAACAAAAAAGCTACTGCGTTACAAAGTTTGTTATTTAACTGCAATATCACTAACGCGCGAGTTCGAGACAGAAACATACAAACACATGTTCGAACGTTTTCGATGCTTGTGTGGCGACAGCGCTGCCGGGGGGCGCAGACGCTGGCAGAAACACACATACATACATACATGCATACATATAATTTCAAACGAATGTGTGTTTGTATGAATAATATGTAAATGCATATCGGAGAATTCTTGAAAGTGGCGCGTGGTGCAACTGATAGAGTTGACGGCAATGCGAATTGTTAATTTAATTTTTTTAATTTCAATTCAAAATGTACATATAAAATTAAAATTCAAAAATTTAAATTTAAATTGAATACAATTGCGCACTTCTATGGGAGTACGGGGTCTTTTACAGTCGGCTCGATCGACTGTAGCCTTTCTTACTTGTTTTAACATAAATTTGTATTTAAAACAAAAATTTACATTTTGAAGAGAACATAAAATTTAACATACATTTTTATTTTGAAAAGAAATTTACATTTTGTACAGAAAATAAAATTAAACATAACTATGTATTTTGAACAGAAATTTACATTTTGAACCGAAAATAAATTTTAACACAAATTTGTATTTTGAACAAAAATGTACATTTTGGACAGAAAATTAAATTAAACATAAATTTGTATTTTGAACAGAAATGTACATTTTGAACAGAAAATAAAATGTAACATAAATTTGTATTTTGAACAAAAATTTTCATTTTGAACAGAAAATAAAATTTAACATAAATTTGTATTTTAAACAAAAATTTACATTTTGAACAGAAAATAAAATTTAACAAAAATTTGTATTTTGAACAGAAATTTACATTTTGAACAGAAAATAAAATTTAACATAAATTTGTATTTTGAACAAAAATTTACATTTTGAACAGAAAATAAAATTTTACATAAATTTGTATTTTGAACAGAAATTCACATTAAAATTGAAAACAGAAAATAAAATTTAACATAAATTTGTATTTTGAACAGAAATTTACATTTTGAACAGAAAATAAAATTTAACATAAATTTGTATTTTGAACAGAAATTAAAATTTTGAACAGAAAATAAAATTTAACATAAATTTGAATTTTGAACGAAAATTTAAATTTTAAACAGAAAATAAAATTTAACATACATTTGTATTTTGAACAGAAATTTACATTTTGAACAGAAAATAAAATTTAACATAAATATGTATTTTGAACAGAAATTTACATTTTGAACAGAAAATAAAATTTAACATAAATTTGTATTTTGAACAGAAATGTACATTTTGAACAGAAAATAAAATTTAACATAAATTTGTATTTTGAACAGAAATTTACATTTTAAACAGAAAATAAAATGTAACATAAATTTGTATTTTTGAACAAAAATTTTCATTTTGAAAAGAAAATAAAATTAAACATAAATTTGTATTTTGAACAAAAATTTACATTTTGAACAGAAAATAAAATTTAACATAAATTTTTATTTCGACAAAAATTTACATTTTGAACAGAAAATTAAATTTAACATAAACTTGTATTTTGAACAGAAATTTACATTTTTAGACCCCGTACTCTAAAAAAGAGTAGAGGGGTCTATTAGGTTTGTCAGAAGCGAAATGTGCGTAACAGGCAGAAGGAGGCGTGGCCGACCCCATAAAGTATATATATTCTTGATCAGCATCAACAGCCGAGTCGATATAGCAATGTCCGTCTGTCCGTCTGTCTGTCTGTCCGTCTGTCTGTCTGTCCGTCCGACCGTATGAATACCTAGATTTTTTAAACTACAAAAGCTAGAGATACCAAATTGGGAATGAAAGTACGTTATCTTCGCGAGCAGATCAAGTTTATTTCAAATTATTGCCACGCCCCTTACCGCCCCGCAATGAGCAAAAAACCAGACACACCTCGAAAAAAATGTACTTTTAGGTCAATAACTCAGTAACTATGGCACTTAGGAACACCATTTCTGGTAAGCAGGTTGCTAGAGGCAATGCCATTTAAAATTTTGAGCTGCCACGCCCCTTTTCCCCAAATGAGCTAAAAAACTTTTACACTATAATGCCGTTTTTAAGGCATTTATTCATATAGTAGACTGTTGTAATTCAACATTCGTATAGAGATATATAAAATCAAACTATTCTGAAAGTGGCATCAAAATACTACCTTTAACAAAAGAGCTACTGCGTTAGAAAGTTTGTTATTTAACTGCAATATCACTTACGCGCGAGAGCGAGACAGAAACATACAAACACATGTTCGAACGTTCTCAATGCTGTGTGGCGAAAGCGCTGCCGTCAGACGGTGGCCGCGCAGAATACACACATACATAGATACATGCATACATCCGAATATGCATAGTATGCATTGCATACATATAATTTCAAACGAATGTGTGTTTGTATGAGTATATGTAAATGCTGATTATCGAAGAATTCTTGAAAGTGGCGCGTGGTGCAACTGATAGAGTTGCGGCTATGCGTATTGTTAATTTAATTTTTTTAAATTTCAATTCAAAATGTACATATAAAATTAAATTTTTAAAATTCATTCGAAAATTTGAATTCAAATTGAATACAATTGCGCACTACTATGGGAGTACGGGGTCTTTTACAGTCGGCTCGATCGACTGCAGCCTTTCTTACTTGTTTAACATAAATTTGTATTTTAAACAAAAATTTACATTTTGAAGAGAACATAAAATTTAACATACATTTTTATTTTGAAAAGAAATATACATTTTGTACAGAAAATAAAATTAAACATAACTATGTATTTTGAACAGAAATTTACATTTTGAACCGAAAATAAAATTTAATACAAATTTGTATTTTGAACAAAAATGTACATTTTGAACAAAAAATTAAATGCAACATAAATTTGTATTTTGAACAGAAATTTACATTTTGAACAGAAAATAAAATGTAACATAAATTTGTATTTTGAACAAAAATTTTCATTTTGAAAAGAAAATAAAATTTAACATAAATTTGTATTTTCAACAAAAATTTACATTTTGAACAGAAAATAAAATTTAACAAAAATTTTATTTTGAACAGAGGTTTGCAACATTTGCAACAGAAAATAAAATTTATCATAAATTTGTATTTTGAACAAAAATTTACATTTGGAAAAGAAAATAAAATATTACATAAATTTGTATTTTGAACAGAAATTCACATTAATAAAATTTAACAGACAATTGAATGTTGAACAGAAATGTGTATTTTAAACAAAAATTTACATTAAAACTTGAACAGAAAATAAAATTTAACATAAATTTGTATTTTGAACAAAAATTAAAATTTTGAACAGAAAATAAAATTTATAAATTTAAATTTTGAACAAAATTTAAATTTTAAACAAAAAATAAAATGTAACATACATTTGTATTTTGAACATAAATTTACATTTTGTACAGAAATCAACATTGAACAGAAATTTACATTTTGAACAGAAAATTTAACTTAACATAAATTTGTATTTTAAATAATTTACATTTTGAACCGAAAAAAAATTGAATATAAATTTGTATTTTGAAAAGAAATTTACATTTGGTAAGAGAAAATAAAATTTAACATAACTATGTATTTTGAACATAAATTTACATTTTGAACAGTACATAAAATTTAACATAAATTAGTATTTTTGAACAAAATTTTACATTTTGGTCAGAAAATTAAATTAAACATAAATTTGTATTTTGAACAGAAATGTACATTTTGAACAGAAAATAAAATTTAACATAAATTTGTATTTTTAACAGAAATTTACATTTTGAAGAGAAAATAAAATTTAACACAAATTTGTATTTTGAAAAAAAATTTACATTTTGTACAGAAAATAAAATTTAACATTAAAATGTATTTTGAACAAAAATTAATATTTTGAACAGAAAATTAAATTAAACATAAATTTGGTTTTTGAACAGAATTGTACATTTTGACCAGAAAATAAATTTAAATAAATTTTGACAGCACTTTATCTCTTGAAGAAAAAATTAAATTTTCACATTAATGTCATTTTGAAAGGCAATTAAATTCATATTAGTTTGTAATTGAACGAAAAATAAAATTTAACATAAATTTGTATTTTGAACAAAAATTTACATTTTCAACAGAAAATAATATATTAATATAAATTTGTATTTGGAACAGAAATTAAAATTTTGAACAGAAAATAAAATTTAACATTAACTTGAATTTTGAACAAAAATTTAAATTTTAAACAGAAAATAAATTTAACATACATATAGTATTTTGAATAAATATTTACATTTTGAACAGAAAATAAAATTGAACATAAATATTTATTTTGAACAGAAATTTACATTTTGAACAGAAAATAAAATTAAACATAAATTTGAATTTTGAACGAAAATTTAAATTTTAAACGGAAAAATAAAATCTAACATAAATTTGTATTTTGAACGAGAAATTTAAATTTTGAACAGAAAATAAAATTTAACATAAATTTTTATTTTGAAAAAAATTTACATTTTGAACAGAAAATAAAATTGAATATAAATATGTATTTTGAACAGAAATTTTCATTCTGAACGGAAAATAATATTTAACATAAATTTTTATTTGAACAGAAAATGAAATTTAACATAAACTTGAATTTGGAACAGAAATTAAAATTTTGAACAGAAAATAAAATTTAACATTAACTTGAATTTTGAACGAAAATTTAAATTTTAAACAGAAATTAAATTTAACATACATATATATTTTGAATAAATATTTACATTTTGAAAAGAAAATAAAATTGAACATAAATATGTATTTTGAACAGAAATTTACATTTTGAACAGAAAATAAAATTAAACACATTTTTATTTGAACAGAAAATGAAATTTAACATAAATTTGTATTTTGAACAGAAATTAAAATTTTTAACAGAAACTAAAATTTAACATAAAATTGAATTTTGAACGAAAATTTAAATTTTGAACAGAAATTAAATTTAACATAATATTTATTTTGAATAAATATTTACATTTTGAACAGAAAATAAAATTTAACATAAATTTGTATTTTGAACAGAAATTTACATTTTGAACAGAAAATAAAATTAAACATATATTTGTATTTTGAACAGAAATTTACATTTTGAACAGAAAATAAAATTTAACATAAATTTGAATTTTGAACGAAAATTTAAATTTTGAACAGAAAAAAAATTTAACATAAATTTGTATTTTTGAAAAATTTACATTTTGAACAGAAAATAAAATTTAACATAAATTTGTATTTTGAACATAAATTTACATTTTGAACAGAAAATAAAATTTAACATAAATTTGTATTTTGAACAAAAATTTACATTTTGAACAGAAAATTAAATTAAACATAAATTTGTATTTTGAACAGAAATTTACATTTTGAACAGAAAATAATATTGTAACATAAATTTGTATTTTGAACAAAAATTTACATTTTGAACAGAAAATAAAATTTAACATAAATTTGTATTTTGAACAAAAATTTACATTTTGAACAGAAAATAAAATTTAACATAAATTTGTATTTTGAACAGAAATTTACATTTTGAACAGAAAATAAAATTTAACATAAATTTGTATTTTGAACAAAAAAATTTACATTTTGAACAGAAAATAAAATTTTACATAAATTTGTATTTTGAACAGAAATTTACATTTTGAACAGAAAATAAAATTTAACATAAATTTGTATTTTGAACAGAAATTTACATTTTGAACAGAAAATAAAATTTAACATAAATTTGTATTTTGAACAGAAATTAAAATTTTGAACAGAAAATAAAATTTGACATAAATTTGTATTTTGAACAGAAATTTACATTTTGAACAGAAAATAAAATTTAACATAAATTTGTATTTTGAACAGAAATTTACATTTTGAACAGAAAATAAAATTTAACATAAATTTGTATTTTGAACAGAAATTTACATTTTGAACAGAAAATAAAATTTAACATAAATTTGTATTTTGAACAGAAATTTACATTTTGAACAGAAAATAAAATTTAACATAAATTTGTATTTTGAACAAAAATTTACATTTTTAACAGAAAATAAAATTTAACATAAATTTGTATTTTGAACAGAAATTAAAATTTTGAACAGAAAATAAAATTTAACATTAACTTGAATTTTGAACAAAAATTTAAATTTTGAACAGAAAATTAAATTTAACATAAATTTATATTTTGAATAAATATTTACATTTTGAAAAGAAAATAAAATTTAACATAAATTTGTATTTTGAACAGAAATTTACATTTTGAACAGAAAATAAAATTTAACATAAATTTGTATTTTGAACAAAAAAAATTTTGAATTTTGAACAGAAAATTTAATAACAAGAAAACAAAATTTAACATAAATTTGTATTTTAAACAGAAATTTACATTTTGAACAGAAAATAAAATTGAATATAAATTTGTATTTTGAACAGAAATTTACATTTTGAACGGAAAATAAAATTTAACATAAATTTGTATTTGAACAGAAAATAAATGAAATTTAACATAAACTTGAATTTGGAACA
>JAECWX010000162.1:0-70570 GCA_018151165.1 Drosophila arawakana | reverse complement strand
TGAAGCAAATTTGTGTTCAGCAAATTGTTTGTAGCACATTGTTTGCAGCAAATTGTTTGCAGCAAAATTGTTTGCACCCTAAATGTTTGTAGCAATTTGTTTGCAGCAAATTGTTTGTATTTGTTTGCAGCAAACTGTTTGTAGCAAATTGTTTGCAGCAATTTTGTATGCAGCAAATGGTTTGTAGCAAATTGCTAGCAAAGCAAATTGTTTGCAGCAAATTTGTTTGCAGCAAATTGTTTGTAGCAAATTGTTTGCAGAAAATTGTTTGAAGCAAATTTGTTTTCAGCAAATTGTTTGTAGCACATTGTTTGCAGCAAAATGTTTGCAGCAAAATTGTTTGCACCTAAATGTTTGTAGCAATTTGTTTGCAGCAAATTGTTTGTAGCCAATTGCTTGCAGCAACTTGTTTGCAGGAAAATTTGTTTGCAGCAAATTGTTTGCAGCAAATTGTTTGCAGCAAATTTGTTTTCAGCAAATTGTTTGCACCTAAATGTTTGTAGCCAATTGCTTGCAGCAACTTGTTTGCAGCAAAATTTGTTTGCAGCAAATTGTTTGCAGCAACTTTGTTTGCAGCAAATTGTTTGTAGCAAATAGTTTGCAGCAAATTTGTTTGTAGGAAATTGTTTGTAGCAAATTGTTTGTAGCAAATTGTTTGCAGCAAATTTGTTTTCAGCAAATTGTCTGCACCTAAATGTTTGTAGCAAATTGTTTGTAGCAATTTGTTTGCAGCAAATTGTTTGTAGCAATTTGTTTGCAGCAAATTGTTTGCAGCAAATTGTTTGCAGCAAATTTGTTTTCAGCAAATTGTCTGCACCTAAATGTTTGTAGCAAATTGTTTGTGGCAAATTGTTTGCAGCAATTTTGTTTGCAGCAAATGGTTTGTAGCAAATTGCTAGCAGCAAATTGTTTGCAGCAAATTTGTTTGCAGCAAATTTATTTGCAGCACATTTGTTTGTAAGAAATTGTTTGTAGCAAATTGTTTGTAGCCAATTGCTTGCAGCAAATTGTTTGCAGCAAATTTGTTTGCAGCAAATTGTTTGCAGCAAATTTTTTTGCAGCAAATTGTTTGTAGCAAATTGTTTGCAGCAAATTTGTTTATAGGAAATTGTTTGCACCAAATTGTTTGTAGCAAATTGTTTGCAGCAAATTGTTTGCAGCAAATATGTTTGCAGCAAATTGTTTGTAGCAAACTGTTTGTAGGAAATTGTTTGTAGCAAATTTGTTTGTAGGAAATTGTTTGTAGCAAATTGTTTGCAGCAAATTTGTTTGTAGGAAATTGTTTGTAGCACATTGTTTGTAGCCAACTGTTTGCAGCAAATTTGTTGGTAGGAAATTGTTTGTAGCACATTGTTTGTAGCAAATTGTTTGTAGCAAATTGTTTGCAGCAAATTTGTTTGCAGCAAATTTGTTTGCAGCAAATTTGTTTGCAGCAAATTTGTTTGCAGCAAATTGTTTGTAGCACATTGTTTGTAGCAAACTGTTTGTAGCAAATTGTTTGCAGCAAATTTGTTTGTAGGAAATTGTTTGTAGAACATTGTTTGTAGCAAACTGTTTGTAGCAAATTGTTTGCAGAATATTCGTTTGTAGGAAATTGTTTGTAGCAAATTGTTTGCAGCAAATTTGTTTGCAGCAAATTGTTTGTAGCACATTGTTTGTAGCAAACTGTTTGTAGCAAATTGTTTGCAGCAAATTGTTTGTAGCAAATTGTTTGTAGCAAATTGTTTGTAGCAAATTGTTTGTAGCAAATTGTTTGTAGCAAATTGTTTGCAGCAAATTTGTTTGCAGCAAATTGTTTGTAGCAAATTGTTTGCAGCAAATTTGTTTGTAGGAAATTGTTTGTAGCAAATTGTTTGTAGCACATTGTTTGTAGGAAATTGTTTGCAGCAAATTTGTTTGTAGGAAATTGTTTGTAGCAAATTGTTTGTAGCAAATTGTTTGTAGCAAATTGTTTGCAGCAAATTGTTTGCAGCAAATTATTTGCAGCAAATTTGTTTGCAGCAAATTGTTTGTAGCACATTGTTTGTAGCAAACTGTTTGTAGCAAATTGTTTGCAGCAAATTTGTTTGTAGGAAATTGTTTGTAGAACATTGTTTGTAGCAAACTGTTTGTAGCAAATTGTTTGCAGAATATTCGTTTGTAGGAAATTGTTTGTAGCAAATTGTTTGCAGCAAATTTGTTTGCAGCAAATTGTTTGTAGCACATTTTTTGTAGCAAACTGTTTGTAGCAAATTGTTTGCAGCAAATTGTTTGTAGCAAATTGTTTGTATCAAATTGTTTGTAGCAAATTGTTTGTAGCAAATTGTTTGTAGCAAATTGTTTGCAGCAAATTTGTTTGCAGCAAATTGTTTGTAGCAAATTGTTTGCAGCAAATTTGTTTGTAGGAAATTGTTTGTAGCAAATTGTTTGTAGCACATTGTTTGTAGGAAATTGTTTGCAGCAAATTTGTTTGTAGGAAATTGTTTGTAGCAAATTGTTTGTAGCAAATTGTTTGTAGCAAATTGTTTGCAGCAAATTGTTTGCAGCAAATTGTTTGCAGCAAATTGTTTGCAGCAAATTGTTTGCAGCAAATTTGTTTGCAGCTAATTGTTTGTAGCAAATTGTTTGTAGGAAATTGTTTGCAGCAAATTTGTTTGCAGCAAATTGTTTGCAGCAAATTTGTTTGCAGCAAATAGGTTTGCAGCAAATTTGTTTGTAGGAAATTGTTTGTAGCAAATTGTTTGTAGCAAATTTGTTTGTAGGAAATTGTTTGTAGCAAATTGTTTGCAGCAAATTGTTTGCAGCAAATTGTTTGCAGCAATTTATTTGTAGAAAATTTATTTGCAGCAAATTTGTTTGTAGCACATTCTTTGTAGCAAACTGTTTGTAGCAAATTGTTTGCAGCAAATTTGTTTGCAGCAAATTGTTTGGAGCAAATTTTGTTTGCAGCAAATTGTTTGCAGCAATTTTGTTTGCAGCAATTTGTTTGCTGTAAATTGTTTGAAGCACATTGTTTGTAGCAAACTGTTTCTAGCAAATTGTTTGCAGCAAATTGTTTGCAGCAAAATTGTTTGCACCTAAATGTTTGTAGCAATTTGTTTCCAGCAATTTTGTTTGGAGCAAATTTGTTTGCAGCAAATTGTTTGCAGCAAATATGTTTGCAGCAAATTGTTTGTAGCAAACTGTTTGTAGGAAATTGTTTGTAGCAAATTTGTTTGTAGGAAATTGTTTGTAGCACATTGTTTGTAGCAAACTGTTTGCAGCAAATTTGTTTGTAGGAAATTGTTTGTAGCAAATTGTTTGCAGCAAATTTGTTTGTAGGAAATTGTTTGTAGCAAATGGTTTGTAGCAAATTGTTTGCAGCAAATTGCTTGAAGCAAATTTGTTTGCAGCACATTGTTTGCAGCAAATGGTTTGTAGCAAATTGTTTGCAGCAAAATGTTTGCAGCAAATTGTTTGCAGCAAATTGTTTGCAGCAAATTGTTTGCAGCAATTTTGTTTTCAGCAAATGGTTTGTAGCAAATTGCTAGCAGCAAATTGTTTGCAGCAAATTTGTTTGCAGCAAATTTGTTTGTAGGAAATTGTTCGTAGCAAATTGTTTGTAGCCAATTGTTTGCAGCAAATTGTTTGCAGCAAATTGTTTGCAGCAAATTGTTTGAAGCAAATTTGTTTTCAGCAAATTGTTTGTAGCACATTGTTTGCAGCAAATTGTTTGCAGCAAAATTGTTTGCACCTAAATGTTTGTAGCAATTTGTTTGCAGCAAATTGTTTGTAGCAATTTGTTTGCAGCAAACTGTTTGTAGCAAACTGTTTGTAGCAAATTGTTTGCAGCAATTTTGTTTGCAGCAAATGGTTTGTAGCAAATTGCTAGCAGCAAATTGTTTGCAGCAAATTTGTTTGCAGCACATTTGTTTGTAGGAAATTGTTTGTAGCAAATTGTTTGTAGCCAATTGCTTGCAGCAACTTGTTTGCAGCAAATTTGTTTGCAGCAAATTGTTTGCAGCAACTTTGTTTGCAGCAAATTGTTTGGAGCAAATTGTTTGCAGCAAATTTGTTTGTAGGAAATTGTTTGTAGCAAATTGTTTGTAGCCAATTGCTTGCAGCAAATTGTTTGCAGCAAATTGTTTGCAGCAAATTTGTTTTCAGCAAATTGTTTGCACCTAAATGTTTGTAGCAATTTGTTTGCAGCAAATTGTTTGCAGCTAATTGTTTGCAGCAAATTGTTTGCAGCAAATTGTTTGTAGCACATTGTTTGTAGCAAACTGTTTGTAGCAAATTGTGTGCAGCAATTTTGTTTGCAGCAAATTGTTTGTAGCAATTTGCTTGCAGCATATTGTTTGTAGCAAATTTGTTTGCAGCAAATTGTTTGCAGCAAATTTATTTGCAGCAAATTGTTTGTAGCACATTGTTTGTAGCAAACTGATTGTAGCAAATTGTTTGCAGCAATTTTGTTTGCAGCAAATGGTTTGTAGCAAATTGCTAGAAGCAAATTGTTTGCACAAATTTGTTTGCAGCACATTGTTTGCAGAAATTTTGTTTGCAGCAAATGGTTTGTAGCAAATTGTTTGCAGCAAATTGTTTGCAGCAAATTGTTTGCAGCAATTTTGTTTTCAGCAAATGGTTTGTAGCAAATTGCTAGCAGCAAATTGTTTGCAGCAAATTTGTTTGCAGCAAATTTGTTTGTAGGAAATTGTTTGTAGCAAATTGTTTGTAGCAAATTGTTTGCAGCAAATTGTTTGCAGCAAATTGTTTGCAGCAAATTTGTTTGCAGCAAATTGTTTGTAGCAAATTGTTTGTAGCAAATTGTTTGCAGCAAAATTGTTTGCTGCAAATGTTTGTAGCAATTTGTTTGCAGCAAATTGTTTGCAGCAAATTGTTTGCAGCAAATTGTTTGTAGCAATTTGTTTGCAGCAAATTGTTTGTAGCAATTTGTTTGCAGCAAACTGTTTGTAGCAAATTGTTTGCAGCAATTTTGTATGCAGCAAATGGTTTGTAGCAAATTGCTAGCAGCAAATTGTTTGCAGCAAATTTGTTTGCAGCACATTTGTTTGTAGGAAATTGTTCGTAGCAAATTGTTTGTAGCCAATTGTTTGCAGCAAATTGTTTGCAGCAAATTGTTTGAAGCAAATTTGTTTTCAGCAAATTGTTTGTAGCACATTGTTTGCAGCAAATTGTTTGCAGCAAAATTGTTTGCACCTAAATGTTTGTAGCAATTTGTTTGCAGCAAATTGTTTGTAGCCAATTGCTTGCAGCAACTTGTTTGCAGCAAATTTGTTTGCAGCAAATTGTTTGCAGCAAATTGTTTGCAGCAAATTTGTTTTCAGCAAATTGTTTGCACCTAAATGTTTGTAGCCAATTGTTTGCAGCAACTTGTTTGCAGCAAAATTTGTTTGCAGCAAATTGTTTGCAGCAACTTTGTTTGCAGCAAATTGTTTGTAGCAAATTGTTTGCAGCAAATTTGTTTGTAGGAAATTGTTTGTAGCAAATTGTTTGTAGCCAATTGCTTGCAGCAAATTGTTTGCAGCAAATTGTTTGCAGCAAATTTGTTTTCAACAAATTGTCTGCACCTAAATGTTTGTAGCAAATTGTTTGTAGCAATTTGTTTGCAGCAAATTGTTTGTAGCAATTTGTTTGCAGCAAATTGTTTGCAGCAAATTGTTTGCAGCAAATTTGTTTTCAGCAAATTGTCTGCACCTAAATGTTTGTAGCAAATTGTTTGTGGCAAATTGTTTGCAGCAATTTTGTTTGCAGCAAATGGTTTGTAGCAAATTGTTCGTAGCAAATTGTTTGTAGCAAATTGTTTGCAGCAAATTGTTTGCAGCAAATTATTTGCAGCAAATTTGTTTGCAGCAAATTGTTTGTAGCACATTGTTTGTAGCAAACTGTTTGTAGCAAATTGTTTGCAGCAAATTTGTTTGTAGGAAATTGTTTGTAGAACATTGTTTGTAGCAAACTGTTTGTAGCAAATTGTTTGCAGAATATTCGTTTGTAGGAAATTGTTTGTAGCAAATTGTTTGCAGCAAATTTGTTTGCAGCAAATTGTTTGTAGCACATTTTTTGTAGCAAACTGTTTGTAGCAAATTGTTTGCAGCAAATTGTTTGTAGCAAATTGTTTGTAGCAAATTGTTTGCAGCATATTGTTTGTAGCAAATTGTTTGTAGCAAATTGTTTGCAGCAAATTTGTTTGCAGCAAATTGTTTGTAGCAAATTGTTTGCAGCAAATTTGTTTGTAGGAAATTGTTTGTAGCAAATTGTTTGTAGCACATTGTTTGTAGGAAATTGTTTGCAGCAAATTTGTTTGCAGCAAATTGTTTGCAGAAATTTTGTGTGCAGCAAATTGTTTGCAGCAATTTTGTTTGCAGCTAATTGTTTGTAGCAAATTGTTTGCAGCAATTTTGTTTGCAGCTAATTGTTTGTAGCAAATTGTTTGTAGGAAATTGTTTTCAGCAAATTTGTTTGCAGCAAATTGTTTGCAGCAAATTTGTTTGCAGCAAATAGGTTTGCAGCTAATTGTTTGTAGCAAATTGTTTGTAGGAAATTGTTTTCAGCAAATTTGTTTGCAGCAAATTGTTTGCAGCAAATTTGTTTGCAGCAAATAGGTTTGCAGCAAATTTGTTTGTAGGAAATTGTTTGTAGCAAATTGTTTGTAGCAAATTGTTTGTAGCAAATTGTTTGTAGCAAATTGTTTGCAGCAAATTGTTTGCAGCAAATTGTTTGCAGCAATTTATTTGTAGAAAATTTGTTTGCAGCAAATTTGTTTGTAGCACATTCTTTGTAGCAAACTGTTTGTAGCAAATTGTTTGCAGCAAATTTGTTTGCAGCAAATTGTTTGGAGCAAATTTGTTTGCAGCAAATTGTTTGCAGCAAATTTGTTTGCAGCAATTTGTTTGCTGTAAATTGTTTGAAGCACATTGTTTGTAGCAAACTGTTTCTAGCAAATTGTTTGCAGCAAATTGTTTGCAGCAAAATTGTTTGCACCTAAATGTTTGTAGCAATTTGTTTCCAGCAATTTTGTTTGGAGCAAATTTGTTTGCAGCAAATTGTTTGCAGCAAATTTGTTTGCAGCAAATTGTTTGTAGCAAATTGTTTGCAGCAAATTTGTTTGTAGGAAATTGTTTGTAGCAAATTGTTTATAGCAAATTGTTTGCAGGAATTTTGTTTGCAGCAAATTGTTTGCAGCAATTTTGTTTGCAGCAAATTGGTTGTAGGAAATTGTTTGCAGCAAATTTGTTTGCAGCAAATTGTTTGGACAAAATTTGTTTGCAGCAAATTGTTTGTAGCAAATTTGTTTGCAGCAAATTGTTTGCAGCAAATTTGTTTGCAGCAAATGGTTTGCAGCAAATTTGTTTGCAGCAAATTGGTTTGCAGCAAATTTTTTGAAGCAAATTGTTTGCAGTGAATTTGTTTGCAGCTAATTTGTATGCAGCAAATTGTATGCAGCAAATTTGTTTGCAGCAAATTGTTTGCAGAAAATTGTTTGCAGCAAATTTGTTTGTAGCACATTCTTTGTAGCAAACTGTTTGTAGCAAATTGTTTGCAGCAAATTTGTTTGCAGCAAATTGTTTGGACAAAATTTGTTTGCAGCAAATTGTTTGTAGCAAATTTGTTTGCAGCAAATTGTTTGCAGCAAATTTGTTTGCAGCAAATGGTTTGCAGCAAATTTGTTTGCAGCAAATTGGTTTGCAGCAAATTTTTTGAAGCAAATTGTTTGCAGTGAATTTGTTTGCAGCTAATTTGTATGCAGCAAATTGTATGCAGCAAATTTGTTTGCAGCAAATTGTTTGCAGAAAATTGTTTGCAGCAAATTTGTTTGTAGCAAATTGTTTGCAGTAAATTTGTTTGCAGCAAATTGTTTGGACAAAATTTGTTTGCAGCAAATTGTTTGCAGCAAATTTGTTTGCAGCAAATTGTTTGCAGCAAATTTGTTTGCAGCAAATTTGTTTGCTGCAAATTGTTTGCAGTGAATTTGTTTGCAGCAAATTGTATGCAGCAAATTTTTTTGTAGCAAATTGTTTGCAGTAAATTTGTTTGCAGCAAATTGTTTGGACAAAATTTGTTTGCAGCAAATTGTATGCAGCAAATTGTTTGCAGAAAATTGTTTGCAGCAAACTGTTTGCACCTAGATGTTTGTAGCAATTTGTTTGTAGAAAATTTGTTTGCAGCAAATTGTTTGTAGAAAATTGTTTGTAGGAAATTGTTTGCAGCAAATTTGTTTGCAGCAAATTGTTTGCAGCAAATTTGTTTGCAGCAAATGGTTTGTAGCAAACTGTTTGTAGCAAATTTGTTGCAGCTAATTAGTATGCAGCAAATTGTTTGCAGCTAATTTGTTTGCAGCAAATTGTTTGTAGCAAATTGTTTGTAGCAAATTGTTTGCAGCAAATGGTTTGTAGCAATTTGCTTGCAGCAAATTGTTTGGAGCAAATTTGTGGGCAGCAAATTGTTTGTAGCACATTGGTTGTAGCAAATTGCTAGCAGCAAATTGTTTGCAGCAACTTTGTTTGCAGCACATTTGTTTGTAGGAAATTGTTTGTAGCAAATTGTTTGTAGCCAATTGCTTGCAGCAAATTGTTTGCAGCAAATTGTTTGCAGCAAATTGTTTGCAGCAAATTGTTTGCAGCAAATTGTTTGCAGCAAATTGTTTGCAGCAAATTGTTTGCAGCAAATTTGTTTTCAGCAAATTGTTTGTAGCACATTGTTTGCAGCAAAATTGTTTGCACCTAAATGTTTGTAGCAATTTGTTTGCACCAAATTGTTTGTAGCAATTTGTTTGCAGCAAATTTGTTTTCAGCAAATTGATTGTAGCACATTGTTTGCAGCAAATTGTTTGCAGCAAATTTGTTTTCAGCAAATTGTTTGTAGCAAATTGTTTGTAAGAAATTGTTTGCAGCAAATTTGTTTGCAGCAAATTGTTTGCAGCAAATTTGTTTGCAGCAAATTGGTTTGCAGCAAATTTTTTGAAGCAAATTGTTTGCATCAAATTTATTTGCAGCAAATTGTTTGCAGTGAATTTGTTTGCAGCTAATTTGTATGCAGCAAATTGTATGCAGCAAATTTGTTTGCACCTAGATGTTTGTAGCAATTTGTGTGTAGAAAATTTGTTTGCAGCAAATTTGTTTGCAGCAAATTGTTTGTAGCACATTGTTTGTAGCAAACTGTTTGTAGCAAATTGTTTGCAGCAAATTGTTTGTAGCAAATTGTTTGTAGCAAATTGTTTGCAGCAAATTTGTTTGCAGCTAATTGTTTGCAGCTAATTTGTTTGCAGCAAATTTTTGTAGCAAATTGTTTGTAGCAAATTGTTTGCAGCAAATTTGTTTGTAGGAAATTGTTTGTAGCACATTGTTTGTAGCACATTGTTTGTAGCAAACTGTTTGTAGCAAATTGTGTGCAGTAATTTTGTTTGCAGCAAATGGTTTGCAGCAAAATTGTTTGCACCTAAATGTTTGTAGCAATTTGTTTCCAGCAATTTGGTTTGCAGCAAATTTGTTTGCAGCAATTTCTTTGCTGCAAATTGTTTGAAGCACATTGTTTGAAGCAAACTGTTTCTGGCAAATTGTTTGCAGCAAAATTGTTGGCAGCAAATTGTTTGTAGCACATTGGTTGTAGCAAACTGTTTGTAGCAAATTGTGTGCAGCAATTTTGTTTGCAGCAAATGGTTTGTAGCAAATTGCTTGCAGCAAATTGTTTGCAGAAAATTTGTTTGCAGCAAATTGTTTGCAGCTAATTTGTTTGCAGCAAATTGTTTGCAGCAAATTGTTTGTAGCAAATTGTTTGCAGCAAATGGTTTGTAGCAATTTGCTTGCAGCAAATTGTTTGGAGCAAATTTGTTTGCAGCAAATTGTTTGCAGCAAATTTGTTTGCGCAAATTTGTTGCAGCAAATTGTTTGCAACAAAATTGTTGGCAGCAAACTGTTTGTAGCAAATTGTTTGGAGCAAATTTGTTTGCAGCAAATTGTTTGCAGCAAATTTGTTTGCAGCAAATGGTTTGTAGCAAACTGTTTGTAGCAAATTTGTTGCAGCTAATTAGTATGCAGCAAATTGTTTGTAGAAAATTTGTTTGCAGCAAATTGTTTGTAGCACATTGTTTGCAGCAAATTGTTTGTAGCAAATTTTTTGTAGCAAATTTGTTTGCAGCAAATTGTTTGTAGCACATTGTTTGCAGCAAATTGTTTGCAGCAAATGGTTTGTAGCAAATTGCTTGCAGCAATTTTGTTTGCAGCAAATGGTTTGTAGAAAATTGTTTGCAGCAAATTGTTTGCAGCAATTTTGTTTTCAGCAAATGGTTTGTAGCAAATTGCTAGTAGCAAATTGTTTGCAGCAAATTTGTTTGCAGCACATTTGTTTGTAGGAAATTGTTTGTAGCAAATTGTTTGTAGCCAATTGTTTGCAGCAAATTGTTTGCAGCAAATTGTTTGCAGCAAATTGTTTGCAGCAAATTTGTTTTCAGCAAATTGTTTGTAGCACATTGTTTGCAGCAAATTGTTTGCAGCAAAATTGTTTGCACCTAAATGTTTGTAGCAATTTGTTTGCACCAAATTGTTTGTAGCAATTTGTTTGCAGCAAATTGTTTGTAGCAAACTGTTTGTAGCAAATCGTTTGCAGCAATTTTGTTTGCAGCAAATGGTTTGTAGCAAATTGCTAGCTGCAAATTTCTTTGTATCAAATTTGTTTGCAGCAAATTGTTTGCAGCAAATTGTTTGCAGCAAATTTGTTTTCAGCAAATTGTTTGTAGCACATTGTTTGCAGCAACTTTGTTTGCAGCAAATTGTTTGCAGGAATATTGTTTGCATCAAAGTGTTTGCAGCAATTTTGTTTGCAGCAAATTGCTTGCAGCAAATTGTTTGCAACAAATTTGTTTGCAGCAAATTGTTTGCAGCAAATTGTTTGTAGCAAATTGTTTGCAGCAAATTGTTTGCAGCAAATTGTTTGTAGCAAATTGTTTGTAGCAAATTGTTTGCAGCAAATTGTTTGTAGCAAATTGTTTGCAACAAATTTGTTTGCAGCAAATTGTTTTCAGTAAATTGGTTTGCAGCACATTGTTTGCAGCAAATTGTTTGCAGCAAATTGTTTGCAGCAAATTGTTTGTAGCAAATTGTTTGCAGCAAATTGTTTGTAGCAAATTGTTTGTAGCAAATTGTTTGTAGCAAATTTGTTTGCAGCAAATTGTTTGCACCTAGATGTTTGTAGCAATTTGTTTGTAGAAAATTTGTTTGCAGCAAATTGTTTGTAGAAAATTGTTTGTAGGAAATTGTTTGCAGCAAATTTGTTTGCAGCAAATTGTTTGCATCAAATTTATTTGCAGCAAATTGTTTGCAGTGAATTTGATTGCAGCTAATTTGTATGCAGCAAATTGTATGCAGCAAATTTGTTTGCAGCAAATTGTTTGCAGAAAATTGTTTGCAGCAAAATTGTTTGCACCTAGATGTTTGTAGCACATTCTTTGTAGCAAACTGTTTGCAGCAAATTGTTTGCAGCAAATTTGTTTGCAGCAAATTGTTTGCAGCAAATTTGTTTGCAGCAATTTGTTTGCTGCAAATTGTTTGCAGTGAATTTGTTTGCAGTGAATTTGTTTGCAGCTAATTTGTATGCAGCAAATGGTATGCAGCAAATTTGTTTGCAGCAAATTGTTTGCAGAAAATTGTTTGCAGCAAACTGTTTGCACCTAGATGTTTGTAGAAAATTGTTTGTAGGAAATTGTTTGCAGCAAATTTGTTTGCAGCAAATTGTTTGCAGCAAATTTGTTTGCAGCAAATGGTTTGTAGCAAACTGTTTGTAGCAAATTTGTTGCAGCTTATTAGTATGCAGCAAATTGTTTGCAGCTAATTTGTTTGCAGCAAATTGTTTGCAGCAAATTTGTTTGCAGCAAATGGTTTGTAGCAAATTGCTTGCAGCAAATTGCTTGCAGCAAATTTGTTTGCAGCAAATTATTTGCAGCAATTTGTTCGCAGCAAATTTGTTTGCAGCAATTTGTTTGCAGGAAAATTGGTTGCACCTAGATGTTTGTAGCAATTTGTTTGCAGAAAATTTGTTTGCAGCAAATTTTTTGTAGCAAATTGTTTGTAACAAATTGTTTGCAGCAAATTGTTTGTAGCAACTTTGTTTGCAGCAAATTGTTTGCAGCAAATGGTTTGTAGCAAATTGCTTGCAGCAAATTAATTGTAGCAAATTGTTTGCAGCAAATTGTTTGCAGCAATTTTGTTTGCAGCAAATTGTTTGCAGCAATTTTGTTTGCAGCAAATGGTTTGTATCAAATTGCTTGCAGCAAATTGTTTGCAGCAAATTTGTTTGCAGCAAATTGTTTGCAGCAACTTTGTTTGCAGCAAATTGTTTGCAGGAATTTTGTTTGCATCAAATTGTTTGCAGCAATTTTGTTTGCAGCAAATTGTTTGCAGCAATTTTGTTTGCAGCAAATGGTTTGTATCAAATAGCTTGCAGCAAATTGTTTGCAGCAAATTATTTGTACCAAATTGTTTGCAGCAAATTTGTTTGCAGCCAATTTGTTTGCAGCACATTTGTTTGTAGGAAATTGTTTGTAGCAAATTGTTTGTAGCCAATTGTTTGTAGCAAATTGTTTGTAGCAAATTGTTTGCAGCAAATTGTTTGCAGCAAATTGTTTGTAGCAAATTGTTTGTAGCAAATTGTTTGCTGCAAATTATTTGTAGCAAATTGTTTGCAGCAAATTTGTTTGCAGCCAATTTGTATGCAGCACATTTTTTTGTAGGAAATTGTTTGTAGCAAATTGTTTGTAGCAAATTGTTTGTAGCAAATTGTTTGTAGCAAATTGTTTGCAGCAAATTGTTTGCACCTAGATGTTTGTAGCAATTTGTTTGCACCAAATTGTTTGTAGCAATTTGTTTGCAGCAAATTTGTTTTCAGCAAATTGATTGTAGCACATTGTTTGCAGCAAATTGTTTGCAGCAAATTTGTTTTCAGCAAATTGTTTGTAGCAAATTGTTTGTAAGAAATTGTTTGCAGCAAATTTGTTTGCAGCAAATTGTTTGTAGCAAATTTGTTTGCAGCAAATTGGTTTGCAGCAAATTTTTTGAAGCAAATTGTTTGCATCAAATTTATTTGCAGCAAATTGTTTGCAGTGAATTTGTTTGCAGCTAATTTGTATGCAGCAAATTGTATGCAGCAAATTTGTTTGCACCTAGATGTTTGTAGCAATTTGTGTGTAGAAAATTTGTTTGCAGCAAATTTGTTTGCAGCAAATTGTTTGTAGCACATTGTTTGTAGCAATTTTGTTTGCAGCAAATGGTTTGTATCAAATTGCTTGCAGCAAATTGTTTGCAGCAAATTTGTTTGCAGCAAATTGTTTGCAGCAAATTTGTTTGCAGCAAATTTGTTTGCAGCAAATTGGTTTGCAGCAAATTTTTTGAAGCAAATTGTTTGCATCAAATTTATTTGCAGCAAATTGTTTGCAGTGAATTTGTTTGCAGCTAATTTGTATGCAGCAAATTGTATGCAGCAAATTTGTTTGCACCTAGATGTTTGTAGCAATTTGTGTGTAGAAAATTTGTTTGCAGCAAATTGTTTGCAGCAACTTTGTTTGCAGCAAATTGTTTGCAGCAATTTTGTTTGCAGCAAATGGTTTGTATCAAATTGCTTGCAGCAAATTGTTTGCAGCAAATTTGTTTGCAGCAAATTGTTTGCAGCAAATTTGTTTGCAGCAAATGGTTTTGCAGCAAATTTGTTTGCAGCAAATTGTTTGTAGCAACTTTGTTTGCAGCAAATTGTTTGCAGCAATTTTGTTTGCAGCAAATTTTTTGCAGCAAATTTGTTTGTGGGAAATTGTTTGTAGCAAATTGTTTGAAGCAAATTGTTAATAGCAAACTGTTTGTAGCAAATTGTTTACAGCAAATTTGTTTGCAGCAAATTGTTTGTAGCAAATTGTTTGTAGCAAATTGTTTGCAGCAAATGGTTTGTATCAAATTGCTTGCAGCAAATTGTTTGCAGCAAATTTGTTTGCAGCAAATTGTTTGCAGCAAATTTGTTTGCAGCAAATTTTTTGCAGCAAATTTGTTTGCAGCAAATGGTTTTGCAACAAATTTGTTTGCAGCAAATTGTTTCTAGCAACTTTGTTTGCAGCAAATTGTTTGCAGCAATTTTGTTTGCAGCAAATTTGTTTGCAGCAAATTTGTTTGCAGCACATTTGTTTGTAGGAAATTGTTTGTAGCAAATTGTTCGTAGCAAATTGTTTGCAGAAAATTTGTTTGCAGCAAATTTTTTGTAGCAAATTGTTTGTAACAAATTGTTTGCAGCAAATGGTTTGCAGCAAATGGTTTGTAGCAAATTGCTTGCAGCAAATTGTTTGCAGCAAATGGTTTATAGCAAATTGCTTGCAGCAAATTGTTTGCAGCAAATTTGTTTGCAGCAAATGGTTTGTAGCAAATTGCTTGCAGCAAATTGCTTGCAGCAAATTTGTTTGCAGCAAATTATTTGCAGCAATTTGTTCGCAGCAAATTTGTTTGCAGCAATTTGTTTGCAGGAAAATTGGTTGCACCTAGATTTTTGTAGCAATTTGTTTGCAGAAAATTTGTTTGCAGCAAATTTTTTGTAGCAAATTGTTTGTAACAAATTGTTTGCAGCAAATTGTTTGTAGCAACTTTGTTTGCAGCAAATTGTTTGCAGCAAATGGTTTGTAGCAAATTGCTTGCAGCAAATTAATTGTAGCAAATTGTTTGCAGCAAATTGTTTGCAGCAATTTTGTTTGCAGCAAATTGTTTGCAGCAATTTTGTTTGCAGCAAATGGTTTGTATCAAATTGCTTGCAGCAAATTGTTTGCAGCAAATTTGTTTGCAGCAAATTGTTTGCAGCAACTTTGTTTGCAGCAAATTGTTTGCAGGAATTTTGTTTGCATCAAATTGTTTGCAGCAATTTTGTTTGCAGCAAATTGTTTGCAGCAATTTTGTTTGCAGCAAATGGTTTGTATCAAATAGCTTGCAGCAAATTGTTTGTAGCAAATTGTTTGTAGCAAATTGTTTGCAGCAAATTATTTGTACCAAATTGTTTGCAGCAAATTTGTTTGCAGCCAATTTGTTTGCAGCACATTTGTTTGTAGGAAATTGTTTGTAGCAAATTGTTTGTAGCAAATTGTTTGTAGCAAATTGTTTGTAGCAAATTGTTTGCAGCAAATTGTTTGCAGCAAATTGTTTGTAGCAAATTGTTTGTAGCAAATTGTTTGCTGCAAATTATTTGCAGCAATTTTGTTTGCAGCAAATTTTTTGCAGCAAATTTGTTTGTGGGAAATTGTTTGTAGCAAATTGTTTGTAGCAAATTGTTTGTAGCAAATTGTTTGTAGCAAATGGTTTGCAGCAAATGGTTTGTAGCAAATTGCTTGCAGCAAATTGTTTGCAGCAAATGGTTTATAGCAAATTGCTTGCAGCAAATTGTTTGCAGCAAATTTGTTTGCAGCAAATGGTTTGTAGCAAATTGTTTGCAGCAAATTGCTTGCAGCAAATTTGTTTGCAGCAAATTGTTTGCAGCAAATTTGTTTGCAGCAAATTTGTTTGCAGCAAATTGTTTGCAGCAAATTGTTTGTAGCAAATTGTTTGTAGCAAATTGTTTGCAGCAAATTGTTTGCAGCAAATTGTTTGCAGCAAATTGTTTGTAGCAAATTGTTTGCAGCAAATTATTTGCAGCAATTTTGTTTGCAGCAAATTTTTTGCAGCAAATTTGTTTGTGGGAAATTGTTTGTAGCAAATAGCTTGCAGCAAATTGTTTGTAGCAAATTGTTTGTAGCAAATTGTTTGCAGCAAATTATTTGTACCAAATTGTTTGCAGCAAATTTGTTTGCAGCAATTTGTTTGCAGCAAATTTGTTTGTAGCAAATTGTTTGTAGCAAATTGTTTGTAGCAAATTGTTTGTAGCAAATTTGTTTGTAGCAAATTGTTTGCAAATTGTTTGCAGCAAATTGTTTGTAGCAAATTGTTTGTTTGCAGCAAATGGTTTTGCAGCAAATTTGTTTGCAGCAAATTGTTTGTAGCAAATTTGTTTGCAGCAAATTGTTTGCAGCAATTTTGTTTGCAGCAAATTTTTTGCAGCAAATTTGTTTGTGGGAAATTGTTTGTAGCAAATTGTTTGAAGCAAATTGTTAATAGCAAACTGTTTGTAGCAAATTGTTTACAGCAAATTTGTTTGCAGCAAATTGTTTGTAGCAAATTGTTTGTAGCAAATTGTTTGCAGCAAATGGTTTGTATCAAATTGCTTGCAGCAAATTGTTTGCAGCAAATTTGTTTGCAGCAAATTGTTTGCAGCAAATTTGTTTGCAGCAAATTTTTTGCAGCAAATTTGTTTGCAGCAAATGGTTTGCAACAAATTTGTTTGCAGCAAATTGTTTCTAGCAACTTTGTTTGCAGCAAATTGTTTGCAGCAAATTTGTTTGCAGCAAATTTGTTTGCAGCAAATTGTTTGCAGCAATTTGTTTGTAGGAAATTGTTTGTAGCAAATTGTTTGTAGCAAATTGTTTGCAGCAAATTTGTTTGCAGCAAATTGTTTGCAGCAAATTTGTTTGCAGCAAATGGTTTGCAGCAAATGGTTTGTAGCAAATTGCTTGCAGCAAATTGTTTGCAGCAAATGGTTTATAGCAAATTGCTTGCAGCAAATTGTTTGCAGCAAATTTGTTTGCAGCAAATGGTTTGCAGCAAATTGTTTGCAGCAAATTGTTTGCAGCAAATTTGTTTGCAGCAAATTATTTGCAGCAAATTGTTTGCAGCAAATTTGTTTGCAGCAAATTTGTTTGCAGGAAAATTGTTTGCACCAAATTGTTTGTAGCAAATTTGTTTGCAGAAAATTTGTTTGCAGCAAATTGTTTGTAGCAAATTGTTTGTAACAAATTGTTTGCAGCAAATTGTTTGTAGCAAATTGTTTGCAGCAAATTGTTTGCAGCAAATTGTTTGTAGCAAATTGTTTGCAGCAAATTAATTGTAGCAAATTTGTTTGTGGCAAATTTGAAGCAAATTGTTAATAGCAAACTGTTTGCAGCAATTTTGTTTGCAGCAAATTGTTTGCAGCAATTTTGTTTGCAGCAAATGGTTTGTAGCAAATTGCTTTGCAGCAAATTGTTTGCAGCAAATTATTTGTACCAAATTGTTTGCAGCAAATTTGTTTGTTGCACAAATTGTTTGCAGCAAATTTGTTTGCAGGAAATTGTTTGTAGCAAATTGTTTGTAGCAAATTGTTTGTAACAAATTGTTTGCAGCAAATTGTTTGTAGCAAATTGTTTGCAGCAAATTGTTTGCAGCAAATTGTTTGTAGCAAATTGTTTGCAGCAAATTAATTTGTAGCAAATTGTTTGCAGCAAATTGTTTGCAGCAATTTTGTTTGCAGCAAATTGTTTGCAGCAATTTTGTTTGCAGCAAATGGTTTGTAGCAAATTGTTTGCAGCAAATTGTTTGCAGCAAATTTGTTTGCAGCAAATTGTTTGCAGCAAATTGTTTGCAGCAAATTGTTTGCAGCAAATTTGTTTGCAGCAAATTTGTTTGCAGCAAATTTGTTTGTAGCAAATTGTTTGTAGCAAATTGTTTGCAGCAAATTGTTTGTAGCAAATTGTTTGTAGCAAATTGTTTGCAGCAAATTTGTTTGTAGCAAATTGTTTGCAGCAAATTGTTTGCAGCAAATTTGTTTGCAGCAAATTGTTTGCAGCAAATTTGTTTGTAGCAAATTGTTTGTAGCAAATTGTTTGTAGCAAATTGTTTGTAGCAAATTGTTTGCAGCAAATTGTTTGTAGCAAATTGTTTGCAGCAAATTGTTTGCAGCAATTTTGTTTGCAGCAATTTTGTTTGCAGCAAATTTGTTTGCAGCAAATTGTTTGCAGCAAATTTGTTTGCAGCAAATTGTTTGCAATTGTTTGCAGCAAATTTTTTGCAGCAAATTTGTTTGTGGCAAATTGTTTGTAGCAAATTGTTTGAAGCAAATTGTTTGCAGCAAATTGTTTGTAGCAAATTGTTTGTAGCAAATTTGTTTGCAGCAAATTGTTTGTAGCAAATTGTTTGTAGCAAATTGTTTGTAGCAAATTGTTTGCAGCAAATTGTTTGCAGCAAATTGTTTGCAGCAAATTGTTTGCAGCAAATTTGTTTGCAGCAAATTGTTTGCAGCAAATTTTTGTTTGCAGCAAATTGTTTGCAGCAAATTTGTTTGCAGCAAATTGTTTGCAGCAAATTGTTTGCAGCAAATTGTTTGCAGCAATTTTGTTTGCAGCAATTTTGTTTGCAGCAAATTTGTTTGCAGCAAATTGTTTGCAGCAAATTTGTTTGCAGCAAATTGTTTGTAGGAAATTGTTTGTAGCAAATTGTTTGTAGCAAATTGTTTGCAGAAAATTTGTTTGCAGCAAATTTTTTGTAGCAAATTGTTTGTAGCAAATTGTTTGCAGCAAATGGTTTGCAGCAAATTGTTTGCAGCAAATTGTTTGCAGCAAATTGTTTGCAGCAAATTGTTTGCAGCAAATTTGTTTGCAGCAAATTGTTTGCAGCAAATTTGTTTGCAGCAAATTGTTTGCAGCAAATTGTTTGCAGCAAATTGTTTGCAGCAAATTGTTTGCAGCAAATTTGTTTGCAGCAAATTGTTTGCAGCAAATTGTTTGCAGCAAATTGTTTGCAGCAAATTTGTTTGCAGCAAATGGTTTGCAGCAAATTTGTTTGCAGCAAATTGTTTGTAGCAACTTTGTTTGCAGCAAATTGTTTGCAGCAAATTTGTTTGCAGCAAATTGTTTGCAGCAAATTTGTTTGTGGCAAATGGTTTGCAGCAAATGGTTTGTAGCAAATTGCTTGCAGCAAACTGTTTGTAGCAAATTGTTTACAGCAAATTTGTTTGCAGCAAATTGTTTGTAGCAAATTGTTTGTAGCAAATTGTTTGCAGCAAATGGTTTGTATCAAATTGCCTGCAGCAAATTGTTTGCAGCAAATTTGTTTGCAGCAAATTGTTTGCAGCAAATTTGTTTGCAGCAAATTGTTTGCAGCAAATTTGTTTGCAGCAAATGGTTTGCAACAAATTTGTTTGCAGCAAATTGTTTGTAGCAACTTTGTTTGCAGCAAATTGTTTGCAGCAAATTTCGTTTGCAGCAAATTTGTTTGCAGCAAATTGTTTGCAGCAAATTTGTTTGTAGGAAATTGTTTGTAGCAAATTGTTCGTAGCAAATTGTTTGCAGAAAATTTGTTTGCAGCAAAATTTTTTGTAGCAAATTGTTTGTAACAAATTGTTTGCAGCAAATGGTTTGCAGCAAATGGTTTGTAGCAAATTGCTTGCAGCAAATTGTTTGCAGCAAATGGTTTATAGCAAATTGCTTGCAGCAAATTGTTTGCAGCAAATTTGTTTGCAGCAAATGGTTTGTAGCAAATTGCTTGCAGCAAATTGCTTGCAGCAAATTTGTTTGCAGCAAATTATTTGCAGCAATTTGTTCGCAGCAAATTTGTTTGCAGCAATTTGTTTGCAGCAAAATTGGTTGCACCTAGATGTTTGTAGCAATTTGTTTGCAGAAAATTTGTTTGCAGCAAATTTTTTGTAGCAAATTGTTTGTAACAAATTGTTTGCAGCAAATGGTTTGTAGCAAATTGTTTGCAGCAAATTTGTTTGCAGCAAATGGTTTAGCAGCAAATTTGTTTGCAGCAAATTGTTTGTAGCAAATTGTTTGCAGCAAATTGTTTGCAGCAAATTTGTTTGCAGCAAATTGTTTGCAGCAATTTTGTTTGCAGCAAATGGTTTGTATCAAATTGCTTGCAGCAAATTGTTTGCAGCAAATTTGTTTGCAGCAAATTGTTTGCAGCAAATTTGTTTGCAGCAAATTGTTTGCAGCAAATTTGTTTGCATCAAATTGTTTGCAGCAAATTTGTTTGCAGCAAATTGTTTGCAGCAAATTTGTTTGCAGCAAATGGTTTGTATCAAATTGTTTGCAGCAAATTGTTTGTAGCAAATTGTTTGCAGCAAATTGTTTGCAGCAAATTTGTTTGCAGCAAATTGTTTGCAGCAAATTTGTTTGCAGCAAATTTGTTTGTAGCAAATTGTTTGTAGCAAATTGTTTGCAGCAAATTGTTTGTAGCAAATTGTTTGTAGCAAATTGTTTGCAGCAAATTGTTTGCAGCAAATTGTTTGCAGCAAATTGTTTGTAGCAAATTGTTTGCAGCAAATTGTTTGTAGCAAATTGTTTGCAGCAAATTTGTTTGCAGCAAATTTGTTTGCAGCAAATTTGTTTGTAGCAAATTGTTTGTAGCAAATTGTTTGTAGCAAATTGTTTGCAGCAAATTGTTTGTAGCAAATTGTTTGCAGCAAATTGTTTGCAGCAAATTGTTTGCAGCAAATTTGTTTGCAGCAAATTGTTTGTAGCAAATTTGTTTGCAGCAAATTTGTTTGCAGCAAATTGTTTGTAGCAAATTGTTTGCAGCAAATTTGTTTGCAGCAAATTTTTTTCAGCAAATTGTTTGCAGCAAATTGTTTGCAGCAAATTGTTTGCAGCAAATGGTTTGTAGCCAATTGTTTGCAGCAAATTGTTTGCAGCAAATTGTTTGCAGCAAATTGTTTGCAGCAAATTGTTTGCATCAAATTTGTTTGCAGCAAATTGTTTGCAGCGAATTTGTTTGCAGCAAATTTGTTTGCAGCAAATTGTTTGCAGCAAATTTGTTTGCAGCAAATGGTTTGTAGCAAATTGTTTGCAGCAAATTTGTTTGCAGCAAATTTGTTTGCAGCAAATTGTTTGTAGCAAATTGTTTGTAGCAAATTGTTTGCAGCAAATTGTTTGTAACAAATTGTTTGCAGCAAATTGTTTGCAGCAAATTTGTTTGCAGCAAATTGTTTGCAAACAAATTTGTTTGCAGCAAATTGTTTGCAGCAAATTGTTTGCAGCAAATTGTTTGCAGCAAATTGTTTGCAGCAAATTGTTTGCAGCAAATTGTTTGCAGCGAATTTGTTTGCAGCAAATTTGTTTGCAGCAAATTGTTTGCAGCAAATTTGTTTGCAGCAAATTGTTTGTAGCAAATTGTTTGTAGCAAATTTGTTTGCAGCAAATTGTTTGCAGCAAATTTGTTTGCAGCAAATTGTTTGCAGCAAATTTGTTTGCAGCAAATGGTTTGTAGCAAATTGCTTGCAGCAAATTGTTTGCAGCAAATTTGTTTGCAGCAAATTGTTTGCAGCAAATTTGTTTGCAGCAAATTTGTTTGCAGCAAATTTGTTTGCAGCAAATTGTTTGCAGCAAATTTGTTTGCAGCAAATTGTTTGCAGCAAATTTGTTTGCAGCAAATTGTTTGCAGCAAATTTGTTTGTAGGAAATTGTTTGTAGCAAATTGTTTGAAGCAAATTGTTTGCAGCAAATTGTTTGTAGCAAATTGTTTGCAGCAAATTTGTTTGCAGCAAATTGTTTGCAGCAAATTGTTTGCAGCAAATTGTTTGCAGCAAATTGTTTGTAGCAAATTGTTTGCAGCAAATTGTTTGCAGCAAATTTGTTTGCAGCAAATTGTTTGCAGCAAATTTGTTTGCAGCAAATTGTTTGCAGCAAATTTGTTTGCAGCAAATGGTTTGCAGCAAATTTGTTTGTAGCAAATTGTTTGTAGCAAATTGTTTGTAGCAAATTGTTTGCAGCAATTTTGTTTGCAGCAAATTTGTTTGCAGCAAATTTGTTTGCAGCACATTTGTTTGTAGGAAATTGTTTGTAGCAAATTGTTCGTAGCAAATTGTTTGCAGAAAATTTGTTTGCAGCAAATTTTTTGTAGCAAATTGTTTGTAACAAATTGTTTGCAGCAAATGGTTTGCAGCAAATGGTTTGTAGCAAATTGCTTGCAGCAAATTGTTTGCAGCAAATGGTTTATAGCAAATTGCTTGCAGCAAATTGTTTGCAGCAAATTTGTTTGCAGCAAATGGTTTGTAGCAAATTGCTTGCAGCAAATTGCTTGCAGCAAATTTGTTTGCAGCAAATTATTTGCAGCAATTTGTTCGCAGCAAATTTGTTTGCAGCAAATTGTTTGCAGCAAATTGTTTGTAGCAAATTGTTTGTAGCAAATTGTTTGCAGCAAATTGTTTGCAGCAAATTGTTTGTAGCAAATTGTTTGTAGCAAATTGTTTGTAGCAAATTGTTTGCAGAAACTTTGTTTGCAGCAAATTGTTTGCAGCAATTTTGTTTGCAGCAAATTGTTTGCAGCAATTTTGTTTGCAGCAAATGGTTTGCAGCAAATTGTTTGCAGCAAATTTGTTTGCAGCAAATTGTTTGCAGCAAATTGTTTGCAGCAAATTGTTTGCAGCAAATTTGTTTGCAGCAAATTGTTTGCAGCAAATTGTTTGCAGCAAATTTGTTTGCAGCAAATTGTTTGCAGGAATTTTGTTTGCATCAAATTGTTTGCAAGCAATTTTGTTTGCAGCAAATTGTTTGCAGCAATTTTGTTTGCAGCAAATGGTTTGTAGCAAATAGTTTGCAGCAAATTGTTTGTAGCAAATTGTTTGTAGCAAATTGTTTGCAGCAAATTGTTTGCAGCAAATTGTTTGCAGCAAATTGTTTGCAGCAAATTGGTTTGCACCCAATTGTTTGCAGCAAATTGTTTGTAGCAAATTGTTTGCAGCAAATTGTTTGTAGCAAATTGTTTGCAGCAAATTGTTTGCAGCAAATTGTTTGCAGCAAATTTGTTTGCAGCAAATTGTTTGTAGCAAATTGTTTGCAGCAAATTGTTTGCAGCAAATTGTTTGTTGTTTGCAGCAAATTTGTTTGCAGCAAATTGTTTGTAGCAAATTGTTTGTAGCAAATTGTTTGTTTGCAAAATTGTTTGCAGCAAATTGTTTGCAGCAAATTTGTTTGCAGCAAATTGGTTTGCAGCAAATTGTTTGCAGCAAATTGTTTGCAGCAAATTGTTTAAGCAAATTGCTTGCAGCAAATTGTTTGCAGCAAATTTGTTTGCAGCAAATTGTTTTGCAGCAAATTTGTTTGCAGCAAATTGTTTGCAGCAAATTTGTTTGCAGCAAATTGTTTGCAGCAAATTTGTTTGTAGCAAATTGTTTGTAGCAAATTGTTTGCAGCAAATTGTTTGCAGCAAAACAAATTGTTTGCAGCAAATTGTTTGTAGCAAATTGTTTGTAGCAAATTGTTTGCAGCAAATTGTTTGCAGCAAATTTGTTTGCAGCAAATTGTTTGCAGCAAATTGTTTGTAGCAAATTGTTTGCAGCAAATTGTTTGTAGCAAATTGTTTGCAGCAAATTGTTTGTAGCAAATTTGTTTGTATGCAAATTTGTTTGCAGCAAATTTGTTTGCAGCAAATTGTTTGCAGCAAATTGGTTTGTAGCAAATTGTTTGTAGCAAATTGTTTGTAGCAAATTGTTTGCAGCAAATTGTTTGCAGCAAATTGTTTGCAGCAAATTTGTTTGCAGCAAATGGTTTGCAGCAAAATTTGTTTGCAGCAAATTGTTTGTAGCAACTTGTTTGCAGCAAATTGTTTGCAGAAATTTGTTTGCAGCAAATTTTTTGCAGCAAATTTGTTTGCGGAAATTGTTTGTAGCAAATTGTTTGAAGCAAATTGTTAGTAGCAAACTGTTTGTAGCAAATTGTTTACAGCAAATTTGTTTGCAGCAAATTGTTTGTAGCAAATTGTTTGTAGCAAATTGTTTGCAGCAAATGGTTTGTAGCAAATTGTTTGCAGCAAATTGTTTGCAGCAAATTTGTTTGCAGCAAATTGTTTGCAGCAAATTTGTTTGCAGCAAATTTTTTTGCAGCAAATTTTTGCTTGCTGCAAAACTGTTTGCAGCAAATGGTTTGCAACAAATTTGTTTGCAGCAAATTGTTTGTAAACATTTGTTTGCAGCAAATTGTTTGCAGCAATTTTGTTTGCACATTTGCAAATTTGTTTGCAGCAAATTGTTTGCAGCACATTTGTTTGTAGCAAATTGTTTGTAGCAAATTGTTCGCAGCAAATTGTTTGCAGAAAATTTGTTTGCAGCAAATTGTTTGCAGCAAATTGTTTGTAGCAAATTGTTTGCAGCAAATTTGTTTGCAGCAAATGGTTTGTAGCAAAATTGTTTGCAGCAAATTGTTTGCAGCAAATGGTTTGCAGCAAATTGTTTGTAGCAAATTGTTTGCAGCAAATTTGTTTGCAGCAAATTTGTTTGTAGCAAATTGCTTGCAGCAAATTGCTTGCAGCAAATTGTGTTTGCAGCAAATTGTTTGCAGCAAATTGTTCGCAGCAAATTTGTTTGCAGCAATTTGTTTGCAGGAAAATTGTTTGCACCAAATTGTTTGTAGCAATTTGTTTGCAGAAAATTTGTTTGCAGCAAATTGTTTGTAGCAAATTGTTTGTAACAAATTGTTTGCAGCAAATTGTTTGTAGCAACTTTGTTTGCAGCAAATTGTTTGCAGCAAATGGTTTGTAGCAAATTGCTTGCAGCAAATTAATTGTAGCAAATTTGTTTGTGGGAAATTGTTTGTAGCAAATTTGTTTGCAGCAAATTGTTAATAGCAAACTGTTTGCAGCAATTTTGTTTGCAGCAAATTGTTTGCAGCAAATTTGTTTGCAGCAAATTGTTTGTATCAAATTGCTTGCAGCAAATTGTTTGCAGCAAATTGTTTGCAGCAAATTGTTTGCAGCAAATTGTTTGCAGCAAATTGTTTGCAGCCAATTTGTTTGCAGCAAATTGTTTGTAGCAAATTGTTTGTAGCAAATTGTTTGTAGCAAATTGTTTGCAGCAAATTGTTTGCAGCAACTTTGTTTGCAGCAAATTGTTTGCAGCAAATTGTTTGTGTTGCAAAATTAATTGTAAGCAAATTGTTTGCAGCAAATTGTTTGCAGCAATTTGTTTGCAGCAAATTGTTTGCAGCAATTTTGTTTGCAGCAAATGGTTTGTAGCAAATTTGTTTGCAGCAAATTGTTTGCAGCAAATTTGTTTGTAGCAAATTGTTTGTAGCAAATTGTTTGCAGCAAATTGTTTGCAGCAATTTTGTTTGCAGCAAATTGTTTGCAGCAAATTGTTTGCAGCAAATTGTTTGTAGCAAATTGTTTGCAGCAAATTGTTTGTAGCAAATTGTTTGTAGCAAATTGTTTGCAGCAAATTGTTTGCAGCAAATTGTTTGCAGCAAATTGTTTGCAGCCAATTTGTTTGCAGCAAATTGTTTGTAGCAAATTGTTTGTAGCAAATTGTTTGTAGCAAATTGTTTGTAGCAAATTGTTTGTAGCAAATTGTTTGCAGCAAATTGTTTGCAGCAAATTGTTTGCAGCAAATTTGTTTGTAGCAAATGGTTTGTAGCAATTTGCTTGCAGCAAATTGTTTGGAGCAAATTTGTTTGCAGCAAATTGTTTGCAGCAAATTTGTTTGCAGGAAATTGTTTGCAGCAAATTTGTTTGTGGGAAATTGTTTGTAGCAAATTGTTTGAAGCAAATTGTTAATAGCAAACTGTTTGTAGCAAATTGTTTGCAGCAAATTGTTTGCAGCAAATTTGTTTGCAGCAAATTGTTTGTAGCAAATTGTTTGTAGCAAATTTGTTTGCAGCAATTTGTTTGCAGCAAATTGTTTGTAGCAAATTGTTTGCAGCAAATTTGTTTGCAGCAAATTTTTGCAGCAAATTTGTTTGCAGCAAATGTGTTTGCAACAAATTTGTTTGCAGCAAATTGTTTCCAGCAACTTTGTTTGCAGCAAATTGTTTGCAGCAATTTTGTTTGCAGCAAATTTGTTTGCAGCAAATTTGTTTGTTTGCAGCAAAATGTTTGTAGCAAATTGTTCGCAAATTGTTTGCAGAAAATTTGTTTGCAGCAAATTTTTTGCAGCAAATTGTTTGCAGCAAATTGTTTGCAGCAAATGTTTTGCAGCAAATTGTTTGCAGCAAATTGTTTTTGCAGCAAATGGTTTATGTTTGTAGCAAATGGTTTGTAGCAAATTGTTTGCGTTAACAAATTGTTTGCAGCAAATTTGTTTGCGTTAAAAATGATTTGCGAGCAAACTTGTTCGCAGCAAATTTGTTTGCAGCAAATTTGTTCGCAGGAAACTGTTTGCAGCAAATATGTTTGCAGCAATTGTTTGCAGAAAATTTGTTTGCAGCAAATTTTTTGTAGCAAATTGTTTGCAACAAAACGTTTGCAGCAAATTGTTTGTAGCAAATTGTTTGCAGCAAATTGTTTGCAGCAAATGGTTTGTAGCAAATTGCTTGCAGCAAATTAATTGTAGCAAATTTGTTTGTGGGAAATTGTTTGTAGCAAATTGTTTGAAGCAAATTGTTAATAGCAAACTGTTTGCAGCAATTTTGTTTGCAGCAAATTGTTTGCAGCAATTTGTTTGCAGCAAATTGTTTGTAGCAAATTGCTTGCAGCAAACTGTTTGCAGCAAATTATTTGTACAAATTGTTTGCAGCAAATTTGTTTGCAGCAAATTTGTTTGCAGCACATTTGTTTGTAGCAAATTGTTTGTAGCAAATTGTTTGTAGCAAATTGTTTGCAGCAAATTGTTTGCAGCAAATTGTTTGCAGCAAATTTGTTTGCAGCAATTTGTTTGCAGCAAATGGTTTGTAGCAAATTGTTTGCAGCAAATTGTTTGCAGCAAATTGTTTGCAGCAAATTGTTTGCAGCAATTTTGTTTGCAGCAAATTGTTTGCAGCAAATTTGTTTGCAGCAAATGGTTTGTATCAAATTGTTTGCAGCAAATTGTTTGCAGCAAATTTGTTTGCAGCAAATTGTTTGCAGCAAATTTGTTTGCAGCAAATTGTTTGCAGCAAATTGTTTTGCATAATTGTTGCAGCAAATTTTGTTTGCAGCAAATTGTTTGCAGCAAATTTTGTTTGCAGCAAATGGTTTGTATCAAATTGCTTGCAGCAAATTTGTTTGTAGCAAATTGTTTGTAGCAAATTTGTTTGCAGCAAATTGTTTGTAACAAATTGTTTGCAGCAAATTTGTTTGCAAGCAAATTTGTTTGCAGCAAATTTGTTTGCAGCAAATTGTTTGTAGCAAATTGTTTGTAGCAAATTGTTTGTAGCAAATTGTTTGCAGCAAATTGTTTGGCAGCAAATTGTTTGCAGCAAATGGTTTGTAACAAATTGCTTGCAGCAAATTGTTTGCAGCAAACTTTGTTTGCAGCAAATGGTTTGCAAACAATTGCTTGCAGCAAATTGTTTGCAGCAAATTGTTTGCGCAAATGGTTTGCGTAGCAAATTGCTTGCAGCAAATTGTTTGCAGCAAATTTGTTTGCAGCAAATTTGTTTGCAGTAATTTTGTTTGCAGCAAATTGTTTGTAGCAAATTGTTTGTAGCAAATTGTTTGCAGCAAATTGTTTGCAGCAAATTTTGTTTGCAGCAAATTTTTGCAGCAAATTTGTTTGCAGCAAATTTGTTTGCAGCAAATTGTTTGTAGCAAATTGTTTGTAGCAAATGGTTTGCAGCAAATTGTTTGTAGCAAATTGTTTGCAGCAAATTTGTTTGCAGCAAATTGTTTGTAGCAAATTGTTTGCAGCAAATTGTTTGCAGCAAATTTGTTTGGAGCAAATGGTTTGTAGCAAACTGTTTGCAGCAAATTGTTTGCAGCAAATTTTTTGGTGTTGCAGCAAATCCTGTTTGCAGCAAATTGTTTGCAGCAAATTGTTTGCAACAAACTTTTGTAGTTTTTGCAGCAAATTGTTCGCAGCAAATTGTTTGTAGCAAATTGTTTGTAGCAAATTGTTTGCTGCAAATTGTTTGTAGCAAATTTTGTTTGCAGCAAATTTGTTTGTAGCAAATTGTTTGCAGCAAATTGTTTGCAGCAAATTGTTTGTAGCAAATTGTTTGTAGCAAATTGTTTGCAGCAAATTGTTTGTAGCAAATTGTTTGCAGCAAATTTGTTTGCAGCAACTTTGTTTGCAGCAAATTGTTTGTAGCAAATTGTTTGCAGCAAATTGTTTGTAGCAAATTGTTTGTAGCAAATTGTTTGTAGCAAACTGTTTGCAGCAAATTGTTTGCAGCAAATTGTTTGTAAGCAAATTTGTTTGCAGCAAATGGTTTGCAGCAAATTTGTTTGCAGCAAATTGTTTGCAGCAAATTTGTTTGCAGCAAATTGTTTGCAGCAAATTGTTTGCAGCAAATTGTTTGCAGCAAATTTGTTTGCAGCAAATTGTTTGCAGCAAATTTGTTTGCAGCAAATTGTTTGCAGCAAATTGTTTGTAGCAAATTGTTTACAGCAAATTGTTTGCAGCAAATTGTTTGTAGCAAATTGTTTGTAGCAAATTGTTTGCAGCAAATGGTTTGTACTCAAATTGCTTGCAGCAAATTGTTTGCAGCAAATTTGTTTGCAGCAAATTGTTTGCAGCAAATTTGTTTGCAGCAAATTTTGCAGATTTGTAGCAAATTGTTTTGCAACAAATTTTTTGCAGCAAATTGTTTGCAGCAACTTTGTTTGCAGCAAATTGTTTGCAGCAAATTGTTTGTAGCAAATTGTTTGCAGCAAATTTGTTTGCAGCACATTTGTTTGTAGGAAATTGTTTGTAGCAAATTGTTCGTAGCAAATTGTTTGCAGAAAATTTGTTTGCAGCAAATTTTTTGTAGCAAATTGTTTGTAACAAATTGTTTGCAGCAAATTGTTTGCAGCAAATGGTTTGTAGCAAATTTTGCAATTGTTTGTAGCAAATTGTTTGCAGCAAATTGTTTGCAGCAAATCGTTGGTAGCAAATTGTTTGTAGCAAATTGTTTGTAGCAAATTGTTTGTAGCAAATTGTTTGCAGCAAATTTGTTTGCAGCAAATTTGTTTGCAGCAATTTGTTTGCAGTTGTAAATTGTTTGCAGCAAATTTTGTTTGGCAAGGAAAATTGTTTGCACCTAGATTTGTTTGTAGCAATTTGTTTGCAGAACTTTTTTGCAGCAAATTGTTTGTAGCAAACTGTTTGCAGCAAATTGTTTGTAGCAAATTGTTTGTAGCAAATTGTTTGCAGCAAATTGTTTGTAGCAAATTGTTTGCAGCAAATTTGTTTGCAGCAAATTTGTTTGCAGCAAATTTGTTTGCAGCAAATTGTTTGCAGCAAATTGTTTGCAGCAAATTGTTTGCAGCAAATTTGTTTGCAGCAAATTGTTTGCAGCAAATTGTTTGCAGCAAATTTGTTTGTAGCAAATTGTTTGCAGCAAATTGTTTGTAGCAAATTGTTTGCAGCAAATTGTTTGCAGCAATTTTGTTTGCAGCAAATTTGTTTGCAGCAATTTTGTTTGTAGCAAATTGTTTGCAGCAAATTTGTTTGTAGCAAATTTGTTTGCAGCAAATTGTTTGTAGCAAATTGTTTGCAGCAAATTGTTTGCAGCAAATTGTTTGCAGCAAATTTGTTTGTAGCAAATTGTTTGCAGCAAATTGTTTGCAGCAAATTGTTTGCAGCAAATTTGTTTGCAGCAAATTGTTTGCAGCAAATTTGTTTGTAGCAAATTGTTTGTAGCAAATTGTTTGTAGCAAATTGTTTGTAGCAAATTGTTTGTAGCAAATTGTTTGCAGCAAATTGTTTGCAGCAAATTTGTTTGCAGCAAATTGTTTGCAGCAAATCTGTTGCAGCAAATTGTTTGCAGCAAATTTGTTTGCAGCAAATTGTTTGTAGCAAATTGTTTGCAGCAAATTGTTTGCAGCAAATTTGTTTGCAGCAAATTGTTTGTAGCAAATTGTTTGCAGCAAATTGTTTGCAGCAAATTTGTTTGCAGCAAATTGTTTGTAGCAAATTGTTTGCAGCAAATTGTTTGCAGCAAATTTGTTTGCAGCAAATTTTGTTTGCAGCAAATTGTTTGCAGCAAATTTGTTTGCAGCAAATTGTTTGTAGCAAATTGTTTGCAGCAAATTGTTTGCAGCAAATTGTTTGCAGCAAACTGTTTGCAGCAAATTTGTTTGTAGGAAATTTTTTGTAGCAAACTGTTTCTAGCAAATTGTTTGCAGCAATTTTGTTTGCAGCAAATTGTTTGTAGCAAATTGTTTGTAGCAAATTTGTTTGCAGCAAATTGTTTGTAGCAAATTGTTTGCAGCAAATTTGTTTGTAGCAAATTTTTTTGTAGCAAATTGTTTGTAGCAAATTGTTTTGTCAGCAAACTGTTTGCAGCAAAATTTGTTTGTAGGAAATTTTTTGTAGCAAACTGTTTCTAGCAAATTGTTTGCAGCAAATTTTGTTTGCAGCAAATTGTTTGTAGCAAATTTGTTTGCAGCAAATTGTTTGTAGCAAATTGTTTGCAGCAAATTTGTTTCCAGCAAATTGTTTGTAGCAAATTGTTTGTAGCAAATTGTTTGTAGCAAATTGTTTGCAGCAAATTGTTTGTAGCAAATTGTTTGCAGCAAATTGTTTGCAGCAAACTTTGTTTGCAGCAAATTTGTTTTGCAGCAAATTTTGTTTGCAGCAAATTGTTTGCAGCAAATTTTGTTTGCAGCAAATTTGTTTGCAGCAAATTGTTTGCAGCAAATTGTTTGTAGCAAATTGTTTGCAGCAAATTTGTTTGTAGCAAATTTGTTTTGTAGCAAACTTGTTTGCTAGCAAATTGTTTGCAGCAATTTTGTTTGCAGCAAATTGTTTGTAGCAAATTGTTTGTAGCAAATTTGTTTGCAGCAAATTGTTTTGTAGCAAATTGTTTGCAGCAAATTTGTTTGCAGGAAATTGTTTTGTAGCAAATTGTTTGCAGCAAATTGTTTTGCAGCAAATTGTTTTGCAGCAAATTGTTTGCAGCAAATTGTTTGCAGCAAACTTTTGTTTGCAGCAAATTGTTTGCAGCAAATTGTTTGTAGCAAATTGTTTGTAGCAAATTGTTTGCAGCAAATTTGTTTGCAGCAAATTGTTTGCAGCAAATTGTTTGCAGCAAATTGTTTGCAGCAAATTGTTTGTAGCAAATTGTTTGTAGCAAATTTGTTTGTAGGAATTTGTTTGCAAACTGTTTTCTAGCAAATTGTTTGCAGCAAAATCTATTTTTGTGAAAAATTGTTAGCAACAAATTGTTTGTAGCAAATTGTTTGGCAAATTTCGTTTGCAGCAAACTGGTTTGTAGCAATTTAGCATGCAGCAAACTGTTTTTGTAGCAAATTTTTTTGCAGCAAATTGTTTGCAGCAAATTTGTTTGCAGCAAATTTGTTTGTAGGAAAATTTTTTGTAGCAAATTGTTTGTAGCAAATTGTTTTCAGCAAACTGTTTGCAGCAAATTTGTTTGTAGGAAATTTTTTGTAGCAAACTGTTTCTAGCAAATTGTTTGCAGCAATTTTGTTTGCAGCAAATTGTTTGTAGCAAATTTGTTTGCGGCAAATTGTTTGTATCAAATTGTTTGCAGCACATTTGTTTCTAGGAAATTGTTTGTAGCACATTGTTTGTAGCAAATTGTTTGTAGCAAATTGTTTGCAGCAAATTGTTTGTAGCAAATTGTTTGCAGCAAAGTGTTTGCAGCAACTTTGTTTGCAGCAAATTTTTGCAGCAAATTGTTTGCAGCAAATTTGTTTGTAGGAAATTTTTTGCAGCAAATTGTTTGTAGCAAATTGTTTTCAGCAGAATCTATTTTTGAGCAAATTGTTTCAGCAAATTCTTCGATCTGCTTATTGTTTGCAGCAAATTGTTTGCAGCAAATTGTTTGTAGCAAATTTGTTTGCAGCAAATTGTTTGCAGCAAATTTGTTTGCAGCAAATTGTTTGCAGCAAATTGTTTGTAGCAAATTGTTTGAAAGATTTGCTGCCAAATTGTTTGCAGCAAATTTGTTTGTAGGAATTTTGTAGCAAAATTGTTTGCAGCAAATTGTTTGTCAAAATTGTTTTCAGCAAATTGTTTGTAGCAAATTGTTTGTAGCAAATTGTTTGCAGCAAATTGTTTGCAGCAAATTGTTTGTAGCAAATTGTTTGTAGCAAATTGTTTGCAGCAAATTGTTTGTAGCAATTTGTTTGCAGCAAATTGTTTGCAACAAATTTGTTTGCAGCAAATTGTTTGTAGCAAATTGTTTGTAGCAAATTGTTTGCAGCAAATTGTTTGCAGCAAATTTGTTTGCAGCAAATTTGTTTGTAGGAAATTGTTTGCTGTAGTCAAATTGTTTGTAGCAAATTGTTTTCAGCAAATTGTTTTCAAAACTTGTTTGCAGCAAATTGTTTGCAGCAGCATTTGTTTGCAGCAAATTGTTTGCAACAAATTTTTTGCAGCAAATTGTTTGTAGCAAATTGTTTTCAGCAAATTGTTTGCAGCAAATTGTTTGCAGCAAATTGTTTGCAGCAGCTTTGTTTGCAATGAATTTGTTTGCAGCAAATTGTTTGCAGCAAATTGTTTGTAGCAAATTGTTTGTAGCAAATTGTTTGCAGCAAATTGTTTGTAGCGAAATTGTTTGCAACAAATTGTTTGCAGCAAATTGTTTGTAGCAAATTGTTTGTAGCAAATTGTTTGCAGCAAATTGTTTGCAGCAATTTGTTTGCAGCAAATTTGTTTGTAGCAAATTGTTTGAAGCAAATTTGTTTGTAGGAAATTTTTGTAGCAAACTGTTTCTAGCAAATTGTTTGCAGCAAAATGGTTTTGCAGCAAAATTGTTAGCAACAAATTGTTTGTAGCACATTGTGTGCAGCAATTTCGTTTGCAGCAAATTGTTTGTAGCAATTGTTTGCAGCAAATTGTTTCGGACAAATTGTTTGCAGCAAATTGTTTGCAGCAAATTGTTTGCAGCAAATTTGTTTGTAGGAAATTTTTTGTAGCAAATTGTTTGTAGCAAATCTTTTGCAACAATTTGTTTGCAACAAATTGTTTGTAGCAAATTGTTTGTAGCAAAATTTGTTTGCAGCAAATTGTTTGTAGCAAATTGTTTGTAGCAAATTTGTTTGTAGCAAAATTGTTTGCAGCAAATTGTTTGTAATTGTTTGCAGCAAATTGTTTGTAGCAAATTTGTTTGCAGCAAATTGTTTCTAATTGTTTGCAGCAAATTGTTTGCAACAACTTTGTTTGTAGCAAATTGTTTGCAGCAAATTTTGTTTGCAGCAAATTGTTTTGGGCAGCAAATTGTTTGCAGCAAATCTTTGTGCAAAATTGTTTGCATGCAAATTTGTTTGCAGCAAATTGTTTGTAGCAAATTGTTTGCAGCAATTTTGTTTGCAGCAAATTGTTTGTAGCAAATTGTTTGCAGCAAATTTGTTTGCAGCAAATTGTTTGTAGCAAATTGTTTGTAGGCAATTTTTGTAGCAAATTGTTTGTAGCAAATTGTTTGCAGCAAATTGTTTGCAGCAAATTGTTTGCAGCAGCTTGTTTGCAGCAAATTGTTTGCAGCAAATTGTTTGCAGCAAATTGTTTGCAGCAAATTGTTTGCAGCAAATTGTTTGCAGCAACTTTGTTTGCAGCAAATTGTTCGCAGCAAATTGTTGGTAGCAAATTGTTTGCAGCAAATTTGTTTGTAGGAAATTTTTGTAGCAAATTGTTTGTAGCAAATTGTTTGCAGCAAATTGTTTGCAGTCACTTTGTTTGCAGCAAATTGTTTGCAGCAACTTTGTTTGCAGCAAATTGTTTGTAGCAAATTGTTTGCAGCAAATTGTTTGCAGCAAATTGTTTGCAGCAAATCTGTTTGCAGCAAATTATTTGTAGCAAATTTGTTTGCAGCCTAATTAGTATGCAGGAAATTGAATGCAGCAAATTTGTTTGCAAAAATTGTTTGTAGCAAATTGTTTGCAGCAAATTGTTTGCAGCAAAATTGTTTGCACCTAGATGTTTGTAGCAATTTGTTTGTAGAAAATTTGTTTGCAGCAAATTTGTTTGTAGGAAATTGTTTGTAGCAAATTGTTTGTAGCAAATTGTTTGCAGCAAATTTGTTTGCTGCAAGTTGTTTGTAGCACATTGTTTGCAGCAAACTTTTTGTAGCAAATTGTTTGCAGCAAATTTGTTTGCTGCAAATTTGTTTGTAGGAAATTGTTTGTAGCAAATTGTTTGTAGCAAATTGTTTGCAGCAAATTTGTTTGCTGCAAATTGTTTGTAGCACATTGTTTGTAGCAAATTTGTTTGTAGGAAATTTTTTGTAGCAAACTGTTTCTAGCAAATTGTTTTCAGCAAATAGTTTTTGCAGCAAAATTGTTAGCAGCAAATTGTTTGTAGCACATTGTTTGTAGCAAACTGTTTGTAGCAAATTGTGTGCAGCAATTTTGTTTGCAGCAAATTTTTTGCAGCGATTTTGTTTGCAGCAAATTGTTTGTAGCAAATTGTTTGTAGCAAATTGTTTGTAGCAAATTTGGTTGCAGCAAATTTGTTTGTAGGAAATTTTTTGTAGCAAATTGTTTGTAGCAAATTGTTTGCAGCAAATTGTTTGCAGCAACTTTGTTTGCAGCAAATTGTTTGCAGCAACTTTGTTTGCAGCAAATTGTTTGCAGCAAATTGTTTGCAGCAAATTGTTTGCAGCAATTTTGTTTGCAGCAAATTTTTTGCAGCAATTTTGTTTGCAGCAAATTGTTTGTAGCAAATTGTTTGTAGCAAATTTGTTTGCAGCAAATTGTTTGTAGCAAATTGTTTGCAACAACTTTGTTTGCAGAAAATTGTTTGCAGCAAATTTTTTGCAGTTAATTTGTTTGTAGGTAATTTTTTGTAGCAAATTGTTTGTAGCAAACTGTTTGCAGCAAATTTTTGTAGCAAATTTGTTTGCAGCAAATTGTTTGTGAGCAAATTGTTTGCAGCAAATTTGTTTGTAGGTAATTTTTGTAGCAAATTGTTTGTAGCAAATTGTTTGCAGCAAATTGTTTGCAGCAAATTGTTTGCAGCAAATTGTTTGCAGCAACTTTGTTTGCAGCAAATTGTTTGCAGCAAATTGTTTGTAGCAAATTGTTTGCAGCAAATATGTTTGTAGGAAATTTTTTGTAGCAAATTGTTTGTAGCAAATTGTTTGCAGCAAATTTGTTTGCTGCAAATTGTTTGTAGCACATTGTTTATAGCAAACTTTTTGTAGCAAATTGATTGTAGCAAATTGTTTGCAGCAAATTTGTTTGCAGCAAATTGTTTGTAGCACATTATTTGTAGCAAACTGTTTGTAGCAAATTGTTTGCAGCAAATTTGTTTGTAGGAAATTGTTTGTAGCACATTGTTTGTAGCAAACTGTTTGTAGCAAATTGCTTGCAGAAAACTTTTTTTTAGGAAATTGTTTGTAGCACATTGTTTGTAGCAAACTGTTTGTAGCAAATTGTTTGCAGCAAATTGTTTGTAGCCAATTGTTTGTAGCAAATTGTTTGTAGCAAATTGTTTGCATAAAGTGTTTGCAGCAAATTTTTTGCAGCAAATTGTTTGCAGCAAATTTATTCTTCTTTGAAGCAACTTGTTTGCAGCAAATTGTTTGCAGCAAATTGTTTGTAGCAAATTGTTTGCAAATTTGTTTGTAGGAAATTTTTGTAGCAAATTGTTTCTAGCAAATTGTTTGCAGCAAATTTTTTACCAATTTTGTTTGCAGCAAATTTTTTGCAGCAATTTTGTTTGCAGCAAATTGTTTGTAGCAAATTGTTTGTAGCAAATTTGTTTGCAGCAAATTGTTTAGGCAGCAAATTGTTTGCAACAAATTGTTTGCAAATTTTGTAGCAAATTGTTTGTAGCAAATTGTTTGCAGCAAATTGTTTGTAAATTGTTGTAAAAATTGTTTGTAATTAAATTTTGTAGCAAACTGTTTCTAGCAAATTGTTTGCAGCAAATAGTTTTTAGCAACAAAATTGTTAACAGAAATTGTTTGTAGCACATTGTTTGTAGCAAACTGTTTGTAGCAAATTGTGTGCAGCAATTTCGTTTGCAGCAAATGGTTTGTAGCAATTGTTGCAGCAAATTGTTTGCAAATAAATTGTTTGCAGCAAATTGTTTGCAGCAAATTTGTTTGTAGGAAATTTTTAATGTTTGCAGCAAATTGTTTGCAGCAAATTGTTTGCAGCAAATTGTTTGTGGGAAATTTGTTTGCAGCAAATTGTTTGTAGCACAATTGTTTGCAGAAAATTTGTTTGTAGGAAATTTGTTTGCAGCAAATTGTTTGCAGCAATTTTGTTTGCAGCGATTTTGTTTGCAGCAAATTGTTTGTAGCAAATTGTTTGTAGCAAATTGTTTGCAGCAAATTTGTTTGCAGCAAATTTGTTTGTAGGAAATTTTTGTAGCAAATTGTTTGTAGCAAATTGTTTGCAACAAATTTGTTTGCAACAACTTTGTTTGCAGCAAATTGTTTGCAGCAATTTTGTTTGCAGCAAATTTTTTGAAGCAATTTTGTTTGCAACAAATTGTTTGCAGCAATTTTGTTTGCAGCAAATTTTTTGCAGCAATATTTGTTTGCAGCAAATTGTTTGTAGCAAATTTGTTTGCAGCAAATTTGTTTGCAGCAAATTGTTTGTAGCAAATTGTTTGTAGCAAATTGTTTGCAACAAATTGTTTGCAGCAAATTTGTTTGCAGCAAATTGTTTGCAGCAAATTGTTTGCAGCAAATTGTTCGCAGCAAATTGTTTGTAGCAAATTGTTTGCAGCAAATTTGTTTGTAGGAAATTGTTTGTAGCAAATTGTTTGTAGCAAATTGTTTGCAGCAAATTGTTTGCAGCAACTTTGTTTGCAGCAAATTGTTTGCAGCAACTTTGTTTGCAGCAAATTGTTTGTAGCAAATTGTTTGCAGCAAATTTGTTTGTAGGAAATTTGTTTGCAGCAAATTGTTTGCAGCAATTTTGTTTGCAGCAAATTTTTTGCACCAATTTTGTTTGCAGCAATGTGTTTGTAGCAAATTGTTTGTAGCAAATTTTTTTGCAGCAAATTGTTTGTAGCAAATTGTTTATAGCAAATTTGTTTGTAGGTAATTTTTTGTAGCAAATTGTTTGTAGCAAATTGTTTGCAGCAAATTGTTTGCAGCAAATTGTTTGCAGCAAATTGTTTGCAGCAAATTGTTTGCAGCAAATTGTTTACAGCAACTTTGTTTGCAGCAAATTGTTTGCAGCAAATTGTTGGTAGCAAATTGTTTGCAGCAAATTTGTTTGTAGGAAATTGTTTGTAGCAAATTGTTTGTAGCAAACTGTTTGCAGCAAATTTGTTTGCAGCAAAGTGTTTGCAGCAACTTTGTTTGCAGCAAATTTTTTGCAGCAATTTTGTTTGCAGCAAATTGTTTGCAGCAATTTTCTTTGCAGCAAATTTGTTTGCAGCAAATTGTTTGCAGCAAATTGTTTGTAGCAAATTGTTTGCAGCAAATATGTTTGTAGGAAATTTTTTGTAGCAAATTGTTTGTAGCAAATTGTTTGCAGCAAATTTGTTTGCTGCAAATTGTTTGTAGCACATTGTTTATAGCAAACTTTTTGTAGCAAATTGTTTGTAGCAAATTGTTTGCAGCAAATTTGTTTGCATCAAATTGTTTGTAGCACATTATTTGTAGCAAACTGTTTGTAGCAAATTGTTTGCAGCAAATTTGTTTGTAGGAAATTGTTTGTAGCACATTGTTTGTAGCAAACTGTTTCTAGCAAATTGTGTGCAGCAATTTCGTTTGCAGCAAATTGTTTGCAGCAACTTTGTTTGCAGCAAATTGTTTGCAGCAAATTGTTGGTAGCAAATTGTTTGCAGCAAATTGTTTGCAGCAAATTGTTTGCAGCAATTTTGTTTGCAGCAATTTTGTTTGCAGCAAATTGTTTGTAGCAAATTGTTTGTAGCAACTTTGTTTGCAGCAAATTGTTTGCAGCAATTATGTTTGCAGCAAATTGTTTGCAGCAAATTGTTTGCAGCAAATTGTTTGCAGCAATTTTGTTTGCAACAAATTGTTTGTTGTTTGCAAACTGTTTGCAGCAAATTTGTTTGCAGCAAATTGTTTGCAGCAACTTTGTTTGCAGCAAATTGTTTGCAGCAAATTTTTTGCAGCAATTGTGTTTGCAGCAAATTGTTTGTAGCAAATTGTTTGTAGCAAATTTGTTTGCAGCAAATTGTTTTTAGCAAATTGTTAGCAGCAAATTTGTTTGTAGGTAATTTTGCAAAAATTGTTTTTGTAGCAAATTGTTTGCAGCAAATTGTTTGCAGCAAATTTGTTTGCAGCAAATTGTTTGCAGCAAATTGTTTGCAGCAAATTGTTTGCAGCCAATTGTTTGTAGCAAATTGTTTAAGTTTGCAGCAAATTTTTGTAGCAAATTGTTTGTAGCAAATTGTTTGCAGCAAATTGTTTGCAGCAAATTGTTTGCAGCAACTTTGTTTGCAGCAAATTGTTTGCAGCAAACTTGTTTGCAACAAATTTGTTTGCAGCAAATTGTTTGTAGCAAACTGCAAACCATTTGTAGGAAATTTGTTTAGCAAACTGTTTGCAGCAACTTTGTTTGCAGCAAATTTGTTTTGCAGCAAATTTGTTTGCAGCAAATTGTTTGTAGCAAATTTTTTTGCAGCAAATTTGTTTGCAGCAAATTGTTTGTAGCAAATTGTTTGTAGCAAATTGTTTGCAGCAAATTGTTTGTAGCAAATTGTTTGTAGCAAACTGTTTGTAGCAAATTGTTTGCAGCAAATTGTTTGCAGCAAATTTGTTTGTAGCAAATTTGTTTTGCAGCAAATTGTTTGCAGCAAATTTGTTTGCAGCAAATTGTTTGCAGCAAATTTGTTTGCAGCAAATTGTTTGTAGCAAATTGTTTGCAGCAAATTTGTTTGTAGCAAATTGTTTGTAGCAAATTGTTTGCAGCAAATTGTTTGCAGCAAATTTGTTTGCAGCAAATTGTTTGTAGCAAATTGTTTGTAGCAAATTGTTTGCAGCAAATTGTTTGTAGCAAATTGTTTGTAGCAAATTGTTTGCAGCAAATTTGTTTTGCAAAACTGTTTGTAGCAAATTTGTTTGCAGCAAATTGTTTGCAGCAAATCCTTCACAGCAAATTTTTTCAGCAAATTGTTTGTAGCAAATTGTTTGCAGCAAATTGTTTGTAGCAAATTGTTTGTAGCAAACTGTTTGCAAGCAAATTTGTTTGCAGCAAATTGTTTGTAGCAAATTGTTTGCAGCAAACTTTGTTTGCACAAACAGCAATTGTTTGCAGCAAATTGTTTGCAAATTTGTTTGAGATTGTTTGCAGCAAATTGTTTGCAGCAATTTTAATTGCAGCAAATGGTTTGCAGCAAATTGTTTGTAGCAAATTGCTTTTAGCAAGCAAATTGTTTGTAGAAAATTTGTTTGCAGCAAATTTGTTTGTAGCAAATTTTTTGCAGCAAATTGTTTGTAGCAAATTTGTTTGCAGCAAATTGTTTGTAGCAAATTGTTTGTAGCAAATTGTTTGCAACAAATTTGTTTGCAGCAAATTTGTTTGCAGCAAATTGTTTGTAGCAAATTGCTTGCAGCAAATTTTTTGCAGCAAATTGTTTGCAGCAAATTGTTTAGAAATGCAGCAAAATTGTTTCAACACATTTTGCAGCAAATGTTTGTTTAAAATCTTGTTGTAGCAAATCGTTTGCAACAAATTGTTTGTAGCAAATTGGTTTGCAGCTTAAACCTTTATAACAAATTTGTTTGCAGCAAATGTTTGCAGCAAATTTTTGCAGCAAATTGGTTGTAGCAAATTGTTTGGCAGCAACCTTGTTGCAGCAAATTGTTTGCAGCAAATTGTTTGTAACAAATTGTTTGCAGCAAAACTGGTTTGTAGCAAACTGTTTTGCAGCAAATTGTTTGCAGCAAATTGTTGTGTTGCAAAATCATCTTGGCAAAACTGATTTCCAAATCAAACTGTTTGCAGCAAATTGTTTTGCAGCAAATTGTTTAAACCTGTTTGTAGCAAATTTTTTGCAGCAAATTGTTTGCAGTAAATTGTTTGCAGCAAATTGTTTTCAGCAAATTTTTGCAACTTGTTTGCAAACCAAACTGTCGTCAAAATCATTTGTCAAAACTGGTTTCAGCGTTAAAATCTTTGCAGCAAATTGTTTGCAGCAAATTTGCTTGCAGCAAATTGGTTTGCAGCAAACCTTATCTGTTCAAATTGTTTGTAGCAAATTTGTTTGCAGCAAATTGTTTGTAGCAAATTGTTTGCAGCAAATTGTTTGTAGCAAATTTGTTTGCAGCAAATTGTTTGTAGCAAATTGTTTGCAGCAAATTTGTTTGCAGCAAATTGTTTGTAGCAAATTGTTTGTAGCAAATTGTTTACAGCAAATTGTTTGCAGCAAATTTGTTTGGCAGCAAAATCTTTTTTAGCAAATTGTTTTGCGTTAACACCTTTTTGCAGCAAAATTGTTTTAGCAACAAATTTGTTTGCAGCAAATCTGTTTGTGCAGCAAACTGTTTGCAGTTCAACTGTTTGTAGCAAATGTTTGTAGCTTTTTGTCTGTTAAAAATTGTTTGCAGCAAATTGTTTGCAGCAAATTTGTTTGCAGCAAATTGTTTGTAGCAAATTGTTTGTAGCAAATTGTTTGCAGCAAATTGTTTGTAGCAAATTGTTTGCAGCAAATTTGTTTGCAGCAAATTGTTTTGCAGCAAATTTGTTTGCAGCAAATTGTTTGTAGCAAATTTGTTTGAGCGAAATTTGTTTGCAGCAAATTGTTTGCAGCAAATTTGTTTGCAAACTGTTTGTGCAGCAAATTGTTTGCAGCAAATTGTTGGCAGCAATTTGTTTGCAGCCCATTATTTGCGCAAAACCTTGTTTGAGCAAACTGTTTGTAGCAAATTGTTTGCAGCAAATTATTTGCAGCAAATTTGTTTGCAAAAGTTTGCAGCAAATTTGTTTGCAGCAAATTTGTTTGCAAATTGTTTGTAGCAAATTGTTTGTAGCAAATTGTTTGCAGCAATTTTGTTTGCAGCAAATTGTTTGTAGCAAATTGCTTGCAGCAAATTGTTTGCAGCAAATTTGTTTGCAGCACATTTGTTTGTAGGAAATTAATTGTAGCAAATTGTTTGTAGCCAATTGCTTGCAGCACATTGTTTGCAGCAAATTGTTTGCAGCAAATTGTTTGCAGCAAATTTGTTTGCAGCAAATTGTTTGTAGCAAATTGTTTGCAGCTAATTAGTATGCAGCAAATTGTTTTTAGAAAATTTGTTTGCAGCAAATTGTTTGTAGAAAATTTAATTGTAGCAAATTGTTTGTAGCAAATTGTTTGCAGCAAATTTGTTTGCAGCACTTTTGTTTGTAGGAAATTAATTGTAGCAAATTAATTGTAGCCAATTGCTTGCAGCACATTGTTTGCAGCAAATTGTTTGCAGCAAATTGTTTGCAGCAAATGGTTTGTAGCAAATTGTTTGCAGCAAATTGTTTGCAGCAAATTTGTTTGCAGCAAATTGTTTGTAGCAAATTGTTTGTTGCAAACTGTTTGTAGCAAATTGTTTGCAGCAATTTGTTTGCAGCAAATGGTTTGTAGCAAATTGCTAGCAGCAAATTGTTTGCAGCAAATTTGTTTGCAGCAAATTTGTTTGTAGGAAATTGTTTGTAGCAAATTGTTTGTAGCAAATTGTTTGCAGCAAATTGTTTGCAGCAAATTGTTTGCAGCAAATGGTTTGTAGCAAATTGTTTGCAGCAAATTGTTTGCAGCAAATTTGTTTGCAGCAAATTGTTTGCAGCAAATTTGTTTGCAGCAAATTGGTTTGTAGCAAATTGTTTGCAGCAAATTGTTTGCAGCAAATTGTTTGCAGCAAATTTGTTTGCAGCAAATTGTTTGTAGCAAATTGCTTGCAGCAAATTTGTTTGCAGCAAATTGTTTGTAGCAAATTGTTTGCAGCAAATTGTTTGTAGCAAATTGTTTGCAGCAAATTGTTTGCAGCAAATTGTTTGCAGCAAATTGTTTGCAGCAAATTTGTTTGTAGGAAATTGTTTGTAGCAAATTGTTTGCAGCAAATTGTTTGTAGCAAATTGTTTATAGCAAATTTTTTGTAGCAAATTGTTTGCAGCAAATTGTTTGCAGCAAATTTGTTTGCAGCAAATTGTTTGTAGCAAATTGTTTGCAGCAAATTGTTTGGTTGCAGCAAATTGTTTGTAGCAAATTGTTTGTAGCAAATTGTTTGTAGCAAATTGTTTGTTTAGCAAATTGTTTGTAGCAAATTGTTTGCAGCAAATTGTTTGTAGCAAATTGTTTGTAGCACATTGTTTGCAGCAAATTGTTTGCAGCAAATTGTTTGTAGCAAATTGTTTGCAGCAAATTGTTTGCAGCAAATTGTTTGTAGCAAATTGTTTGCAGCAAATTGTTTGTAGCAAATTGTTTGTAGCAAATTGTTTGTAGCAAATTGTTTGTAGCAAATTTTTTGTAGCAAATTGTTTGCAGCAAATTGTTTGCAGCAAATTTGTTTGCAGCAAATTTGTTTGTAGGAAATTGTTTGCAGCAAATTGTTTGCAGCAAATTGTTTGCAGCAAATTTGTTTGCAGCAAATTATTTGTAGCAAATTTGTTTGCAGCAAATTTTTTGAAGCAAATTGTTTGCATCAAATTTGTTTGCAGCAAATTGTTTGCAGCGAATTTGTTTGCAGCTAATTAGTATGCAGCAAATTGAATGGAGCAAATTTGTTTGCACCAAATTGTTTGTAGCAAATTGTTTGCAGCAAATTGTTTGCAGCAAATTGTTTGCAGCAAATTTGTTTGCAGCAAATTGTTTGTAGCACATTGTTTGTAGCAAACTGTTTGTAGCAAATTGTTTGCAGCAATTTTGTTTGCAGCAAATGGTTTGTAGCAAATTGTTTGCAGCAAATTGTTTGCAGCAAATTGTTTGCAGCAAATTTGTTTGCAGCAAATTGTTTGTAGCAAATTGTTTGTAGCAAACTGTTTGTAGCAAATTGTTTGCAGCAATTTTGTTTGCAGCAAATGGTTTGTAGCAAATTGTTTGCAGCAAATTGTTTGCAGCAAATTTGTTTGCAGCAAATTGTTTGCAGCAATTTTGTTTGCAGCAAATTGTTTGTAGCAAATTGTTTGTAGCAAATTGTTTGCAGCAAATTGTTTGCAGCAAATTTGTTTGTAGGAAATTGTTTGCAGCAAATTGTTTGTAGCAAATTGTTTGCAGCAAATTTGTTTGCAGCAAATTTGTTTGCAGCAAATTGTTTGCAGCAAATTTGTTTGCAGCAAATTGTTTGTAGCAAATTGTTTGCAGCAAATTTGTTTGCAGCAAATTGTTTGTAGCAAATTGTTTGTAGCAAATTGTTTGCAGCAAATTGTTTGCAGCAAATTGTTTGCAGCAAATTTGTTTGCAGCAAATTGTTTGTAGCAAATTTGTTTGCAGCAAATTTTTTGTAGCAAATTGTTTGTAGCAAACTTTTGGTAGCAAATTGTTCGTAGCAAATTGTTTGTAGCAAATTGTTTGCAGCAAATTTGTTTGTTAGCAAATTGTTTGCAGCAAATTGTTTGTAGCAAATTGTTTGTAGCAAATTGTTTGCAGCAAATTGTTTGCAGCAAATTTGTTTGCAGCAAATTGTTTGCAGCAAATTGTTTGTAGCAAATTGTTTGCAGCAAATTGTTTGTAGCAAATTGTTTGCAGCAAATTGTTTGCAGCAAATTTTTGTTTGTTTGCAGCAAATTGTTTGTAGCAAATTGTTTTTGCAGCAAATTGTTTGACAAATTGTTTGCAGCTAATTTGTTTGCTGCAAATTGTTTGAAGCACATTGTTTATAGCAAACTGTTTGTAGCAAACTGTTTGTAGCGAATTGTTTGCAGCAAATTGTTTGCAGCAATTTTGTTTGCAGCTAATTTGTTTGCTGCAAATTGTTTGAAGCACATTGTTTGTAGCAAACTGTTTGTAGCAAATTGTTTGCAGCAAATTGTTTGCAGCAAATTTGTTTGCAGCAAATTGTTTGTAGCAAATTGTTTGTAGCAAATTGTTTGCAGCAAATTGTTTGCAGCAAATTTGTTTGTAGCAAATTGTTTGTAGCAAACTGTTTGTAGCAAATTGTTTGCAGCAATTTTGTTTGCAACAAATGGTTTGTAGCAAATTGTTTGCAGCAAATTGTTTGCAGCAAATTTGTTTGCAGCAAATTGTTTGTAGCAAATTGTTTGTAGCAAATTGTTTGTAGCAAATTGTTTGCAGCAAATTGTTTGCAGCAAATTTGTTTGCAGCAAATTGTTTGCAGCAAATTGTTTTGCAGCAAATTGTTTGCAGCAAATTGTTTGTAGCAAATTGTTTGCAGCAAATTGTTTGCAGCAAATTTGTTTGTAGCAAATTGTTTGCAAATTTGTTTGTAGCAAATTGTTTGTAGCAAATTGTTTGTAGCAAATTGTTTGCAGCAAATTGTTTGCAGCAAATTGTTTGCAGCAAATTTGTTTGTAGCAAATTTGTTTGCAGCAAATTTTTTTGAAGCAAATTGTTTGCATCAAATTTGTTTGCAGCAAATTGTTTGCAGCGAATTTGTTTGCAGCTAATTAGTATGCAGCAAATTGAATGCAGCAAATTTGTTTGCACCAAATTGTTTGTAGCAAATTGTTTGCAGCAAATTGTTTGCAGCAAATTGTTTGCAGCAAATTTGTTTGCAGCAAATTGTTTGTAGCAAATTGTTTGTAGCAAATTGTTTGTAGCAAATTGTTTGCAGCAAATTGTTTGCAGCAAATTTGTTTGCAGCAAATTTGTTTGCAGCAAATTGTTTGTTTTTGCAGCAAATTGTTTGTAGCAAATTGTTTGTAGCAAATTGTTTGCAGCAAATTTGTTTGCAGCAAATTGTTTGCAGCAAATTTGTTTGCAGCAAATTGTTTGCAGCAAATTGTTTGCAGCAAATTGTTTGCAGCAAATTTGTTTGCAGCAAATTGTTTGCAGCAAATTGTTTGCAGCAAATTGTTTGCAGCAAATTGTTTGCAGCAAATTTGTTTGCAGCAAATTTGTTTGCAGCAAATTGTTTGCAGCAAATTGTTTGTAGTTTGCAGCAAATTTGTTTGCAGCAAATTGTTTGCAGCAAATTTGTTTGCAGCTAATTTGTTTGCAGCAAATTGTTTGTAGCAAATTGTTTGCAGCAAATTTGTTTGCAGCAAATTGTTTGCAGCAAATTTTTTTGCAGCAAATTTGTTTGCAGCAAATTGTTTGCAGCAAATTTTTTTGCAGCAAATTGTTTGTAGCAAATTGTTTGCAGCAAATTGTTTGCAGCAAATTGTTTGTAGCAAATTGTTTGCAGCAAATTTGTTTGCAGCAAATTGTTTGTAGCAAATTGTTTGTAGCAAATTGTTTGTAGCAAATTGTTTGCAGCAAATTGTTTGCAGCAAATTTGTTTGCAGCAAATTGTTTGCAGCAAATTGTTTGCAGCAAATTTGTTTGCAGCAAATTGTTTGTTTGTTTGCAAAATTGTTTGTAGCAAATTGTTTGCAGCAAATTGTTTGCAGCAAATTGTTTGCAGCAAATTTGTTTGTAGGAAATTGTTTGCAGCAAATTTGTTTGTAGGAAATTGTTTGTAGCAAATTGTTTGTACCAAATTGTTTGCAGCAAATTGTTTGCAGCAAATTTGTTTGCAGCAAATTATTTGTAGCAAATTTGCTTGCAGCAAATTTTTTGAAGCAAATTGTTTGCATCAAATTTGTTTGCAGCAAATTGTTTGCAGCAAATTGTTTGAAAATTGTTTGCAGCTAATTAGTTTGCAGCAAATTGAATGGAGCAAATTTGTTTGCAGCAAATTGTTTGTAGCAAATTGTTTGCAGCAAAATTGCTTGCACCTAGATGTTTGTAGCAATTTGTTTGTAGAAAATTTGTTTGCAGCAAATTTTTTGTACCACATTGTTTGTAGCAAACTTATGGTAGCAAATTGTTCGTAGCAAATTGTTTGTAGCAAATTGTTTGCAGCAACTTTGTTTGTAGCAAATTGTTTGCAGCAAATTGTTTGTAGCAAATTGTTTGCAGCAAATTGTTTGTAGCAAATTGTTTGTAGCAAATTGTTTGCAGCTAATTTTTTGCAGCAAATTTCTTTGCAGCAAATTGTTTGTAGCACATTGTTTGTAGCAAACTGTTTGTAGCAAATTGTTTGCAGCAATTTTGTTTGCAGCAAATGGTTTGTAGCAAATTGATAGCAGCAAATTGTTTGCAGCAAATTGTTTGCAGCAAATTTGTTTGCAGCAAATTGTTTGTAGCACATTGTTTGTAGCAAACTGTTTGTAGCAAATTGTTTGCAGCAATTTTGTTTGCAGCAAATGGTTTGTAGCAAATTGATAGCAGCAAATTGTTTGCAGCAAATTTGTTTGCAGCACATTGTTTGCAGCAATTTTGTTTGCAGCAAATGGTTTGTAGCAAATTGTTTGTAGCAAATTGTTTGCAGCAAATTGTTTGCAGCAAATTGTTTGTTTTGCAGCAAATGTTTGCAAATTGGTTTGCAGCAAATTGTTTGTAGCAAATTGTTTGTAGCAAATTGTTTGCAGCAAATTGTTTGCAGCAAATTTGTTTGCAGCAAATTGTTTGCAGCAAATTGTTTGCAGCAAATTGTTTGCAAGCAAATTGTTTGCAAGCAAATTTGTTTGCAGCAAATTGTTTGTAGCAAATTGTTTGTAGCAAATTGTTTGCAGCAAATTGTTTGCAGCAAATTGTTTGCAGCAAATTGTTTGCAGCAAATTGTTTGCAGCAAATTTGTTTGCAGCAAATTGTTTGCAGCGAATTTGTTTGCAGCTAATTAGTATGCAGCAAATTGAATGGAGCAAATTTGTTTGCACCAAATTGTTTGTAGCAAATTGTTTGCAGCAAAATTGCTTCCACCTAGATGTTTGTAGCAATTTGTTTGTAGAAAATTTGTTTGCAGCAAATTTTTTGTACCACATTGTTTGTAGCAAACTTATGGTAGCAAATTGTTCGTAGCAAATTGTTTGTAGCAAATTGTTTGCAGCAATTTTGTTTGCAGCAAATGGTTTGTAGCAAATTGTTTGTAGCAAATTGATTGCAGCAAATTGTTTGCAGCAAATTGTTTGCAGCAAATTTGTTTGCAGCAAATTGTTTGTAGCACATTGTTTGTAGCAAACTGTTTGTAGCAAATTGTTTGCAGCACATTGTTTGTAGAAAACTGTTTGTAGCAAATTGTTTGCAGCAATTTTGTTTGCAGCAAATGGTTTGTAGCAAATTGATAGCGGCAAATTGTTTGCAGCAAATTTGTTTGCAGCAAATTGTTTGCAGCAAATTTGTTTGCAGCAAATTGTTTGCAGCAAATGGTTTGTAGCAAATTGTTTGTAGCAAATTGTTTGCAGCAAATTGTTTGCAGCACATTTGTTTGTAGGAAATTGTTTGCAGCAAATTTGTTTGCAGCAAAGTGTTTACAGCAAATTTGTTTGCAGCAAATTGTTTGTAGCAAATTGTTTGCAGCAAATTTGTTTGAAGGAAATTGTTTGTAGCAAATTGTTTGTACCAAATTGTTTGCAGCAAATTGTTTGCAGCAAATTGTTTGCAGCAAATTTGTTTGCAGCAAATTGTTTGCAGCGAATTTGTTTGCAGCTAATTAGTATGCAGCAAATTGAATGGAGCAAATTTGTTTGCACCAAATTGTTTGTAGCAAATTGTTTGCAGCAAAATTGCTTCCACCTAGATGTTTGTAGCAATTTGTTTGTAGAAAATTTGTTTGCAGCAATTTTTTTGTACCACATTGTTTGTAGCAAACTTATGGTAGCAAATTGTTCGTAGCAAATTGTTTGTAGCAAATTGTTTGCAGCAATTTTGTTTGCAGCAAATGGTTTGTAGCAAATTGATAGCAGCAAATTGTTTGCAGCAAATTTGTTTGCAGCAAATTGTTTGCAGCAAATTTGTTTGCAGCAAATTGTTTGTAGCAAATTATTTGCAGCAAATTTGTTTGAAGGAAATTGTTTGTAGCAAATTGTTTGTACCAAATTGTTTGCAGCAAATTATTTGTAGCAAATTTGTTTGCAGCAAATTTTTTGAAGCAAATTGTTTGCATCAAATTTGTTTGCAGCAAATTGTTTGCAGCGAATTTGTTTGCAGCTAATTAGTATGCAGCAAATTGAATGGAGCAAATTTGTTTGCACCAAATTGTTTGTAGCAAATTGTTTGCAGCAAATTTGTTTGAAGGAAATTGTTTGTAGCAAATTGTTTGTACCAAATTGTTTGCAGCAAATTATTTGTAGCAAATTTGTTTGCAGCAAATTGTTTGCAGCAAATTGTTTGCAGCAAATTTGTTTGCAGCAAATTGTTTGCAGCGAATTTGTTTGCAGCTAATTAGTATGCAGCAAATTGAATGGAGCAAATTTGTTTGCACCAAATTGTTTGTAGCAATTTGTTTGTAGAAAATTTGTTTGCAGCAAATTGTTTGTAGCAAATTGTTTGTAGCAAATTGTTTGCAGCAAATTGTTTGTAGCAAATTGTTTGCAGATAATTTGTTTGTACGAAATTGTTTGTAGCAAATTGCTTGCAGCAAATTGTTTGCAGCAAATTTGTTTTCAGCACATTTGTTTGTAGGAAATTAATTGTAGCAAATTGTTTGTAGCCAATTGCTTGCAGCTAATTTGTTTGCAGCAAATTGTTTGTAGCAAATTCTTTGTAGCAAATTGTTTGCAGCAAATTTTTTGCAGCAAATTGTTTGCAGCTAGTTTGTTTGCTGCAAATTGTTTGAAGCACATTGTTTATAGCAAACTTATGGTAGCAAATTGTTCGTAGCAAATTGTTTGTAGCAAATTGTTTGTAGCAAATTGTTTGCAGCAAATTTGTTTGAAGGAAATTGTTTGTAGCAAATTGTTTGTACCAAATTGTTTGCAGCAAATTGTTTGCAGCAAATTGTTTGTAGCAAATTGTTTGCAGCAAATTGTTTGCAGCAAATTGTTTGCAGCAAATTGTTTGCAGCAAATTGTTTGCAGCAAATTGTTTGCAGCAAATTGTTTGCAGCAAATTGTTTGTAGCAAATTGTTTGCAGCAAATTGTTTGCAGCAAATTGTTTGCAGCAAATTGTTTGCAAAATTGTTTGCAGCAAATTGTTTGCAGCAAATTTGTTTGCAAATGTAAATTGTTTGTAGCAAACTTTTGGTAGCAAATTGTTCGTAGCAAATTGTTTGTAGCAAATTGTTTGCAGCAACTTTGTTTGTAGCAAATTGTTTGCAGCAAATTGTTTGTAGCAAATTGTTTGTAGCAAATTGTTTGCAGCAAATTTGTTTGCAGCAAATTGTTTGCAGCAAATTGTTTGCAGCAAATTGTTTGCAGCAAATTGTTTGTAGCAAATTTTTTATAGCAAATTGTTTGCAGCAAATTTTTTGCAGCAAATTTTTTTGCAGCAAATTGTTTGTAGCAATTTTGTTTGCAGCAAATGGTTTGTAGCAAATTGTTTGCAGCTAGTTTGTTTGCTGCAAATTGTTTGAAGCACAGTGTTTATAGCAAACTGTTTGGAGCAAACTGTTTGTAGCGAATTGTTTGCAGCAAATTGTTTGCAGCAATTTTGTTTGCAGCTAATTTGTTTGCTGCAAATTGTTTGAAGCACATTGTTTATAGCAAACTGTTTGTAGCAAATTGTTTGCAGCAAATTGTTTGCAGCAAATTTGTTTGCAGCAAATTGTTTGTTGCAAATTGTTTGTAGCAAATTGTTTGCAGCAAATTGTTTGCAGCAAATTTGTTTGCAGCACATTGTTTGTAGCAAACTGTTTGTAGCAAATTGTTTGCAGCAATTTTGTTTGCAACAAATGGTTTGTAGCAAATTGTTAGCAGCAAATTGTTTGCAGCAAATTTGTTTGCAGCACATTGTTTGTAGCACATTGTTTGCAGCAAATTGTTTGTAGCAAATTGTTTGTAGCAAATTGTTTGCAGCAAATTTGTTTGCAGCAAATTGTTTGCAGCTTATTTGTTTGCAGCAAATTGTTTGTAGCAAATTGTTTGTAGCAAATTGTTTGCAGCAAATTGTTTGTAGGAAATTGTTTGCAGCAAATTTGTTTGTAGGAAATTGTTTGTAGCAAATTGTTTGTAGCAAATTGTTTGTAGCAAATTGTTTGCAGCAAATTGTTTGCAGCAAATTTGTTTGCAGCAAATTATTTGTAGCAAATTTGCTTGCAGCAAATTTTTTGAAGCAAATTGTTTGCATCAAATTTGTTTGCAGCAAATTGTTTGCAGCGAATTTGTTTGCAGCTAATTAGTATGCAGCAAATTGAATGCAGCAAATTTGTTTGCACCAAATTGTTTGTAGCAAATTGTTTGCAGCAAATGGTTTGCAGCAAATTGTTTGCAGCAAATTTGTTTGCAGCAAATTGTTCGTAGCACATTGTTTGTAGCAAATGGTTTGTAGCAAATTGATAGCAGCAAATTGTTTGCAGCAAATTTGTTTGCAGCACATTGTTTGCAGCAATTTTGTTTGCAGCAAATGGTTTGTAGCAAATTGTTTGTAGCCAATTGCTTGCAGCAAATTGTTTGCAGCAAATTTGTTTGCAGCAAATTTGTTTGCAGCAAATTGTTTGCAGCAAATTTGTTTGCAGCAAATTGTTTGCAGCAAATTGTTTGCAGCAAATTGTTTGCAGCAAATTGTTTGTAGCAAATTGTTTGCAGCAAATTTGTTTGTAGGAAATTGTTTGTACCAAATTGTTTGCAGCAAATTGTTTGCAGCAAATTGTTTGCAGCAAATTTGTTTGCAGCAAATTATTTGTAGCAAATTTGTTTGCAGCAAATTTTTTGGAGCAAATTGTTTGCATCAAATTTGTTTGCAGCAAATTGTTTGCAGCGAATTTGTTTGCAGCTAATAAGTATGCAGCAAATTTTTTGAAGCAAATTGTTTGCATCAAATTTGTTTGCAGCAAATTGTTTGCAGCGAATTTTTTTGCAGCTAATTAGTATGCAGCAAATTGAATGCAGCAAATTTGTTTGCACCAAATTGTTTGTAGCAAATTGTTTGCAGCAAATTGTTTGCAGCAAATTGTTTGCAGCAAATTTGTTTGCAGCAAATTGTTCGTAACACATTGTTTGTAGCAAATGGTTTGTAGCAAATTGATAGCAGCAAATTGTTTGCAGCAAATTTGTTTGCAGCACATTGTTTGCAGCAAATTGTTTGCAGCTTATTTGTTTGCAGCAAATTGTTTGTATCAAATTGTTTGTAGCAAATTGTTTGCAGCAAATTGTTTGCAGCACATTTGTTTGTAGGAAATTGTTTGCAGCAAATTTGTTTGTAGGAAATTGTTTGTAGCAAATTGTTTGTACCAAATTGTTTGCAGCAAATTGTTTGCAGCAAATTTGTTTGCAGCAAATTATTTGTAGCAAATTTGCTTGCAGCAAATTTTTTGAAGCAAATTGTTTGCATCAAATTTGTTTGCAGCAAATTGTTTGCAGCGAATTTGTTTGTAGCTAATTAGTATGCAGCAAATTGAATGGAGCAAATTTGTTTGCACCAAATTTGTTGTAGCAAATTGTTTGCAGCAAAATTGCTTGCACCTAGATGTTTGTAGCAATTTGTTTGTAGAAAATTTGTTTGCAGCAAATTTTTTGTACCACATTGTTTGTAGCAAACTTATGGTAGCAAATTGTTCGTAGCAAATTGTTTGTAGCAAATTGTTTGCAGCAACTTTGTTTGTAGCAAATTGTTTGCAGCAAATTGTTTGTAGCAAATTGTTTGTAGCAAATTGTTTGCAGCTAATTTTTTGCAGCAAATTTCTTTGCAGCAAATTGTTTGTAGCACATTGTTTGTAGCAAACTGTTTGTAGCAAATTGTTTGCAGCAATTTTGTTTGCAGCAAATGGTTTGCAGCAAATTGTTTGCAGCAAATTGTTTGTAGCAAATTGTTTGCAGCAAATTGTTTGCAGCAAATTGTTTGTAGCAAATTGTTTGTAGCAAATTGTTTGCAGCAAATTTGTTTGTTTGTAGCAAATTGTTTGTTTGTAGCAAATTGTTTGTAGCAAATTGTTTGCAGCAAATTTGTTTGCAGCAAATTGTTTGTAGCAAATTGTTTGTAGCAAATTGTTTGCAGCAAATTTGTTTGCAGCAAATTGTTTGCAGCAATTTTGTTTGCAGCAAATGGTTTGTAGCAAATTGTTTGTAGCAAATTGTTTGCAGCAAATTGTTTGCAGCAAATTTGTTTGTAGGAAATTGTTTGTAGCAAATTGTTTGCAGCAAATTGTTTGCAGCAAATTGTTTGCAGCAAATTTGTTTGCAGCAAATTGTTTGTAGCAAATTGTTTGCAGCAAATTGTTTGCAGCAAATTGTTTGCAGCAAATTGTTTGCAGCAAATTTGTTTGCAGCAAATTGTTTGTAGCAAATTGTTTGTAGCAAATTTGTTTGCAGCAAATTGTTTGTAGCAAATTGTTTGTAGCAAATTGTTTGCAGCAAATTGTTTGCAGCAAATTGTTTGCAGCAAATTTGTTTGCAGCAAATTGTTTGCAGCAAATTTGTTTGCAGCAAATTAGTTTGCAGCAAATTGAATGGAGCAAATTTGTTTGCACCAAATTGTTTGTAGCAAATTGTTTGCAGCAAAATTGCTTCCACCTAGATGTTTGTAGCAATTTGTTTGTAGAAAATTTGTTTGCAGCAAATTTTTTGTACCACATTGTTTGTAGCAAACTTATGGTAGCAAATTGTTCGTAGCAAATTGTTTGTAGCAAATTGTTTGCAGCAATTTTGTTTGCAGCAAATGGTTTGTAGCAAATTGATAGCAGCAAATTGTTTGCAGCAAATTGTTTGCAGCAAATTTGTTTGCAGCAAATTGTTTGTAGCACATTGTTTGTAGCAAATTGTTTGTAGCAAATTGTTTGCAGCAAATTGTTTGCAGCACATTGTTTGTAGCAAACTGTTTGTAGCAAATTGTTTGCAGCAATTTTGTTTGCAGCAAATGGTTTGTAGCAAATTGATAGCGGCAAATTGTTTGCAGCAAATTTGTTTGCAGCACATTGTTTGCAGCAATTTTGTTTGCAGCAAATGGTTTGTAGCAAATTGTTTGTAGCAAATTGTTTGCAGCAAATTGTTTGCAGCACATTTGTTTGTAGGAAATTGTTTCTAGCAAATTTGTTTGCAGCAAAGTGTTTACAGCAAATTTGTTTGCAGCAAATTGTTTGTAGCAAATTGTTTGCAGCAAATTTGTTTGAAGGAAATTGTTTGTAGCAAATTGTTTGTACCAAATTGTTTGCAGCAAATTGTTTGCAGCAAATTGTTTGCAGCAAATTTGTTTGCAGCAAATTGTTTGCAGCGAATTTGTTTGCAGCTAATTAGTATGCAGCAAATTGAATGGAGCAAATTTGTTTGCACCAAATTGTTTGTAGCAAATTGTTTGCAGCAAAATTGCTTCCACCTAGATGTTTGTAGCAATTTGTTTGTAGAAAATTTGTTTGCAGCAAATTTTTTGTACCACATTGTTTGTAGCAAACTTATGGTAGCAAATTGTTCGTAGCAAATTGTTTGTAGCAAATTGTTTGCAGCAATTTTGTTTGCAGCAAATGGTTTGTAGCAAATTGATAGCGGCAAATTGTTTGCAGCAAATTTGTTTGCAGCACATTGTTTGCAGCAAATTTGTTTGCAGCAAATTGTTTGTAGCAAATTGTTTGCAGCAAATTTGTTTGAAGGAAATTGTTTGTAGCAAATTGTTTGTACCAAATTGTTTGCAGCAAATTGTTTGCAGCAAATTGTTTGCAGCAAATTTGTTTGCAGCAAATTGTTTGCAGCGAATTTGTTTGCAAATTTGTTTGCAGCAAATTGTTTGCAGCAAATTTGTTTGCAGCAAATTAGTTTGCAGCAAATTGAATGGAGCAAATTTGTTTGCAGCAAATTGTTTGTAGCAAATTGTTTGCAGCAAATTTGTTTGAAGGAAATTGTTTGTAGCAAATTGTTTGTAGCAAATTGTTTGCAGCAAATTGTTTGTAGCAAATTTGTTTGCAGCAAATTGTTTGCAGCAAATTGTTTGCAGCAAATTTGTTTGCAGCAAATTGTTTGCAGCAAATTTGTTTGCAGCTAATTAGTTTGCAGCAAATTGTTTGGAGCAAATTTGTTTGCACCAATTGAATTGTTTGTAGCAATTTGTTTGTAGAAAATTTGTTTGCAGCAAATTGTTTGTAGCAAATTGTTTGTAGCAAATTGTTTGCAGCAAATTGTTTGTAGCAAATTGTTTGCAGATAATTTGTTTGTACGAAATTGTTTGTAGCAAATTGCTTGCAGCAAATTGTTTGCAGCAAATTTGTTTTCAGCACATTTGTTTGTAGGAAATTAATTGTAGCAAATTGTTTGTAGCAAATTGTTTGTAGCAAATTGTTTGCAGCAAATTGTTTGTAGCAAATTTTTTGTAGCAAATTGTTTGCAGCAAATTGTTTGCAGCAAATTGTTTGCAGCAAGTTTGTTTGCTGCAAATTGTTTGAAGCACATTGTTTATAGCAAACTTATGGTAGCAAATTGTTCGTAGCAAATTGTTTGTAGCAAATTGTTTGCAGCAAATTGTTTGTAGCAAATTGTTTGTAGCAAATTGTTTGCAGCAAATTGTTTGCAGCAAATTGTTTGCAGCAAATTGTTTGCAGCAAATTGTTTGTAGCACATTGTTTGTAGCAAACTTATGGTAGCAAATTGTTCGTAGCAAATTGTTTGTAGCAAATTGTTTGCAGCAAATTGTTTGTAGCAAATTGTTTGTAGCAAATTGTTTGCAGATAATTTGTTTGTAGGAAATTGTTTGTAGCAAATTGCTTGCAGCAAATTGTTTGCAGCAAATTGTTTGCAGCAAATTGTTTGCAGCAAATTGTTTGCAGCAAATTGTTTGCAGCAAATTGTTTGCAGCAAATTGTTTGCAGCAAATTGTTTGTAGCAAATTGTTTGTAGCAAATTGTTTGCAGCTAATTTGTTTGTAGGAAATTGTTTGTAGCAAATTGTTTGCAGCAAATTGTTTGCAGCAAATTGTTTGCAGCAAATTGTTTGCAGCAAATTGTTTGCAGCAAATTGTTTGCAGCAAATTGTTTGCAGCCAATTGTTTGCAGCAAACTGTTTGCAGCAAATTGTTTGCAGCTAGTTTGTTTGCTGCAAATTGTTTGAAGCACATTGTTTATAGCAAACTGTTTGTAGCACATTGTTTATAGCAAACTGTTTGTAGCAAACTGTTTGTAGCGAATTGTTTGCAGCAAATTGTTTGCAGCAATTTTGTTTGCAGCTAATTTGTTTGCTGCAAATTGTTTGAAGCACATTGTTTATAGCAAACTGTTTGCAGCAAATTGTTTGCAGCAAATTGTTTGCAGCAAATTTGTTTGCAGCAAATTGTTTGTAGCAAATTGTTTGTAGCAAATTGTTTGCAGCAAATTGTTTGCAGCAAATTTGTTTGCAGCACATTGTTTGTAGCAAACTGTTTGTAGCAAATGGTTTGCAGCAATTTTGTTTGCAGCAAATGGTTTGTAGCAAATTGATAGCAGCAAATTGTTTGCAGCAAATTTGTTTGCAGCACATTGTTTGCAGAAATTTTGTTTGCAGCAAATGGTTTGTAGCAAATTGTTTGCAGCAAATTGTTTGCAGCAAATTGTTTGCAGCAAATTGTTTGCAGCAAATTGTTTGCAGCAAATTGTTTGCAGCAAATTTGTTTGCAGCAATTTGTTTGCAGCAAATTGTTTGGAGCAAATTTGTTTGCAGCAAATTGTTTGTAGCAAATTGTTTGCAGCAAAATTGTTTGCAGCAAATTGTTTGTAGCAAATTGTTTGTAGCAAATTTGTTTGCAGCAAATTTTTTTGTAGCAAATTGTTTGTAGCAAATTGTTTGTAGCAAATTGTTTGTAGCAAATTGTTTGTAGCAAATTGTTTGCAGCAATTTTGTTTGCAGCAAATTGTTTGTAGCAAATTGTTTGTAGCAAATTGTTTGCAGCAAATTGTTTGCAGCAAATTGTTTGCAGCAAATTTGTTTGCAGCAAATTGTTTGTAGCACATTGTTTGTAGCAAACTGTTTGTAGCAAATTGTTTGCAGCACATTGTTTGTAGCAAACTGTTTGTAGCAAATTGTTTGCAGCAATTTTGTTTGAAGGAAATTGTTTGTAGCAAATTGTTTGTACCAAATTGTTTGCAGCAAATTGTTTGCAGCAAATTGTTTGCAGCAAATTTGTTTGCAGCAAATTGTTTGCAGCAAATTTGTTTGCAGCAAATTTGTTTGCAGCAAATTGTTTGGAGCAAATTGTTTGCAGCAAATTAGTTTGCAGCAAATTGTTTGGAGCAAATTTGTTTGCAGCAAATTGTTTGTAGCAAATTGTTTGTAGCAAATTTGTTTGCAGCAAATTGTTTGTAGCAAATTGTTTGTAGCAAATTGTTTGCAGCAAATTGTTTGTAGCAAATTGTTTGCAGCAAATTGTTTGTAGCAAATTGTTTGCGGCAAATTGTTTGCAGCAAATTTGTTTGCAGCAAATTGTTTGCAGCAAATTTGTTTGCAGCAAATTGTTTGCAGCAAATTGTTTGTAGCAAATTGTTTGCAGCAAATTGTTTGCAGCAAATTTGTTTGCAGCAAAATTGTTTGTAGCAAATTGTTTGCAGCAAATTGTTTGCAGCAAATTTGTTTGCAGCAAATTGTTTGTAGCAAATTGTTTGCAGCAAATTGTTTGTAGCAAATTGTTTGTAGCAAATTGTTTGTAGCAAATTGTTTGCAGCAAATTGTTTGCAGCAAATTGTTTGCAGCAAATTTGTTTGCAGCAAATTGTTTGCAGCAAATTGTTTGCAGCAAATTGTTTGCAGCAAATTGTTTGGAGCAAATTTGTTTGCAGCAAATTGTTTGTAGCAAATTGTTTGCAGCAAAATTGTTTGCAGCAAATTGTTTGTAGCAAATTGTTTGCAGCAAATTTGTTTGCAGCAAATTTTTTGTAGCACATTGTTTGTAGCAAACTTTTGGTAGCAAATTGTTTGTAGCAAATTGTTTGTAGCAAATTGTTTGCAGCAAATTTGTTTGCAGCAAATGGTTTGTAGCAAATTGTTTGCAGCAAATTGTTTGCAGCAAATTTGTTTGTTGTTTGCAGCAAATTGTTTGCAGCAAATTTGTTTGCAGCAAATTGTTTGTAGCAAATTTGTTTGCAGCAAATTGTTTGTAGCAAATTGTTTGTAGCAAATTGTTTGTAGCAAATTGTTTGCAGCAAATTGTTTGCAGCAAATTTGTTTGCAGCAAATTGTTTGTAGCAAATTGTTTGCAGCAAATTTGTTTGCAGCAAATTGTTTGCAGCAAATTTGTTTGCAGCAAATTGTTTGCAGCAAATTGTTTGTAGCAAATTTGTTTGCGTTTGCAACAAATTGTTTGCAGCAAATTGTTTGCAGCAAATTTGTTTGCAGCAAATTGTTTGTAGCAAATTGTTTGTAGCAAATTGTTTGCAGCAAATTTGTTTGTAGCAAATTGTTTGCAGCAAATTGTTTGCAGCAAATTGTTTGCAGCAAATTTGTTTGCAGCAAATTGTTTGCAGCAAATTTGTTTGCAGCAAATTGTTTGTAGCAAATTGTTTGCAGCAAATTGTTTGCAGCAAATTTGTTTGCAGCAAATTGTTTGTAGCAAATTGTTTGTAGCAAATTTGTTTGCAGCAAATTGTTTGTAGCAAATTGTTTGTAGCAAATTGTTTGCAGCAAATTGTTTGTAGCAAATTGTTTGCAGAAATTTGTTTGTAGCAAATTGTTTGTAGCAAATTGTTTGCAGCAAATTGTTTGCAGCAAATTTGTTTGCAGCAATTTGTTTGTAGGAAATTGTTTGTAGCAAATTGTTTGTAGCAAATTGTTTGTAGCAAATTGTTTGCAGCAAATTTGTTTGCAGCAAATTGTTTGTAGCAAATTGTTTGTAGCAAATTGTTTGCAGCAAATTTGTTTGCAGCAAATTGTTTGTAGCAAATTGTTGCAAATTTTGCAGCAAATTGTTTGCAGCAAATTGTTTGTAGCAAATTGTTTGCAGCAAATTGTTTGTAGCAAATTGTTTGTAGCAAATTGTTTGCAGCAAATTGTTTGCAGCAAATTGTTTGTAGCAAATTGTTTGTAGCAAATTGTTTGCAGCTAATTTGTTTGTAGCAAATTGTTTGTAGCAAATTGTTTGCAGCAAATTGTTTGCAGCAAATTGTTTGCAGCAAATTTGTTTGCAGCAAATTGTTTGCAGCAAATTGTTTGCAGCAAATTGTTTGCAGCAAATTGTTTGCAGCAAATTGTTTGCAGCAAATTGTTTGCAGCAAATTTGTTTGCAGCAAATTGTTTGCAGCAAATTGTTTGTAGCAAATTGTTTGTAGCAAACTGTTTGTAGCACATTGTTTATAGCAAACTGTTTGTAGCAAACTGTTTGTAGCGAATTGTTTGCAGCAAATTGTTTGCAGCAATTTTGTTTGCAGCTAATTTGTTTGCTGCAAATTGTTTGAAGCACATTGTTTATAGCAAACTGTTTGCAGCAAATTGTTTGCAGCAAATTGTTTGCAGCAAATTTGTTTGCAGCAAATTGTTTGTAGCAAATTGTTTGTAGCAAATTGTTTGCAGCAAATTGTTTGCAGCAAATTTGTTTGCAGCACATTGTTTGTAGCAAACTGTTTGTAGCAAATGGTTTGCAGCAATTTTGTTTGCAGCAAATGGTTTGTAGCAAATTGATAGCAGCAAATTGTTTGCAGCAAATTTGTTTGCAGCACATTGTTTGCAGAAATTTTGTTTGCAGCAAATGGTTTGTAGCAAATTGTTTGCAGCAAATTGTTTGCAGCAATTTTGTTTTCAGCAAATGGTTTGTAGCAAATTGCTAGCACCAAATTGTTTGCAGCAAATTTGTTTGCAGCACATTTGTTTGCAGCACATTTGTTTGTAGGAAATTAATTGTAGCAAATTGTTCGTAGCCAATTGCTTGCAGCAAATTGTTTGCAGCAAATTGTTTGCAGCAAATTGTTTTCAGCAAATTGTTTGCACCAAATTTGTTTTCAGCAAATTGTTTGTAGCACATTGTTTGCAGCAAATTGTTTGCAGCAAAATTGTTTGCACCTAAATGTTTGTAGCAATTTGTTTGCAGCAATTTGTTTGTAGCAATTTGTTTGCAGTAAATTGTTTGTAGCAAACTGTTTGTAGCAAATTGTTTGCAGCAATTTTGTTTGCAGCAAATGGTTTCTAGCAAATTGCTAGCATCAAATTGTTTGCAGCAAATTTGTTTGCAGCACATTTGTTTGTAGGAAATTAATTGTAGCAAATTGTTTGTAGCAAATTGTTTGCAGCAAATTGTTTGCAGCAAATTGTTTGCAGCAAATTTGTTTGCAGCAAATTTGTTTGTGTAGCAAATTGTTTGTAGCAAATTGTTTGTAGCAAATTGTTTGTAGCAAATTGTTTGCAGCAAATTGTTTGCAGCAAATTTGTTTGCAGCAAATTGTTTGCAGCAAATTGTTTGTAGCAAATTGTTTGCAGCAAATTGTTTGCAGCAAATTGTTTGCAGCAAATTGTTTGCAGCAAATTGTTTGCAGCAAATTGTTTGTAGCAAATTGTTTGTAGCAAATTGTTTGCAGCAAATTGTTTGCAGCAAATTGTTTGCAGCAAATTGTTTGTAGCAAATTGTTTGCAGCAAATTGTTTGCAGCAAATTGTTTGCAGCAAATTGTTTGCAGCAAATTGTTTGCAGCAAATTTGTTTGCAGCAAATTGTTTGTAGCAAATTTGTTTGCAGCAAATTGTTTGTAGCAAATTGTTTGCAGCAAATTGTTTGCAGCAAATTGTTTGCAGCAAATTGTTTGCAGCAAATTGTTTGTAGCAAATTGTTTGTAGCAAATTGTTTGTAGCAAATTGTTTGTAGCAAATTGTTTGCAGCAAATTGTTTGCAGCAAATTGTTTGCAGCAAATTGTTTGTAGCAAATTGTTTGCAGCAAATTGTTTGCAGCAAATTGTTTGCAGCAAATTGTTTGTAGCAAATTGTTTGTAGCAAATTGTTTGTAGCAAATTGTTTGCAGCAAATTGTTTGCAGCAAATTGTTTGCAAATTGTTTGCAGCAAATTTGTTTGTAGCAAATTGTTTGTAGCAAATTGTTTGCAGAAATTGTTTGTAGCAAATTGTTTGTAGCAAACTTTTTTGTAGCAAATTGTTTGCAGCAAATTGTTTGCAGCAAATTTGTTTGCAGCAAATTGTTTGCAGCAAATTGTTTGTAGCAAATTGTTTGCAGCAAATTGTTTGCAGCAAATTTGTTTGCAGCAAATTGTTTGCAGCAAATTGTTTGCAGCAAATTGTTTGCAGCAAATTGTTTGCAGCAAATTGTTTGCAGCAAATTGTTTGCAGCAAATTGTTTGTAGCAAACTGTTTGTAGCAAATTGTTTGCAGCAAATTTGTTTGCAGCAAATTGTTTGCAGCAAATTTGTTTGTAGCAAATTGTTTGTAGCAAATTGTTTGCAGCAAATTGTTTTGTAGCAAATTGTTTGTAGCAAATTTTTTGTAGCAAATTGTTTGCAGCAAATTGTTTGCAGCAAATTGTTTGCAGCAAATTTGTTTGCAGCAAATTGTTTGTAGCAAATTGTTTGCAGCAAATTGTTTGCAGCAAATTGTTTGTAGCAAATTGTTTGTAGCAAATTGTTTGCAGCAAATTTGTTTGCAGCAAATTGTTTGCAGCAAATTGTTTGTAGCAAATTGTTTGTAGCAAATTGTTTGCAGCAAATTGTTTGTAGCAAATTGTTTGTAGCAAATTGTTTGCAGCAAATTGTTTGCAGCAAATTGTTTGTAGCAAATTGTTTGCAGCAAATTGTTTGTAGCAAATTGTTTGTAGCAAATTGTTTGTAGCAAATTGTTTGTAGCAAATTGTTTGCAGCAAATTTGTTTGCAGCAAATTGTTTGTAGCAAATTGTTTGCAGCAAATTGTTTGCAGCAAATTGTTTGTAGCAAATTGTTTGCAGCAAATTGTTTGCAGCAAATTGTTTGTAGCAAATTGTTTGTAGCAAATTGTTTTGTAGCAAATTGTTTGTAGCAAATTGTTTGCAGCAAATTGTTTGTAGCAAATTGTTTGTAGCAAATTGTTTGTAGCAAATTTGTTTGCAGCAAATTGTTTGTAGCAAATTGTTTGTAGCAAATTGTTTGCAGCAAATTGTTTGTAGCAAATTGTTTGCAGAAATTGTTTGTAGCAAATTGTTTGCAGCAAATTGTTTGCAGCAAATTGTTTGCAGCAAATTGTTTGTAGCAAATTGTTTGTAGCAAATTGTTTGCAGCAAATTGTTTGCAGCAAATTTGTTTGCAGCAAATTGTTTGCAGCAAATTGTTTGCAGCAAATTGTTTGTAGCAAATTGTTTGTAGCAAACTGTTTGTAGCAAATTGTTTGCAGCAAATTTTGTTTGCAGCAAATTGTTTGTAGCAAATTGTTTGCAGCAAATTGTTTGCAGCAAATTTGTTTGCAGCAAATTGTTTGCAGCAAATTGTTTTGCAGCAAATTGTTTGTAGCAAATTGTTTGCAGCAATTGTTTGTAGCAAATTGTTTGCAGCAAATTGTTTGTAGCAAATTTGTTTGCAGCAAATTGTTTGTAGCAAATTTGTTTGCAGCAAATTGTTTGTAGCAAATTGTTTGTAGCAAACTTGTTTGTAGCAAATTGTTTGCAGCAAATTGTTTGCAGCAAATTTGTTTGCAGCAAATTGTTTGTAGCAAATTGTTTGTAGCAAATTGTTTGTAGCAAATTGTTTGCAGCAAATTGTTTGCAGCAAATTTGTTTGCAGCAAATTGTTTGTAGCAAATTGTTTGTAGCAAATTGTTTGCAGCAAATTGTTTGCAGCAAATTTGTTTGCAGCAAATTGTTTGTAGCAAATTGTTTGCAGCAAATTGTTTGCAGCAAATTTGTTTGCAGCAAATTGTTTGTAGCAAATTGTTTGTAGCAAATTTTTTGCAGCAAATTGTTTGTAGCAAATTGTTTGTAGCAAATTGTTTGCAGCAAATTTGTTTGCAGCAAATTGTTTGTAGCAAATTGTTTGCAGCAAATTGTTTGCAGCAAATTGTTTGTAGCAAATTGTTTGCAGCAAATTGTTTGTAGCAAATTGTTTGTAGCAAATTGTTTGTAGCAAATTGTTTGCAGCAAATTTGTTTGCAGCAAATTGTTTGCAGCAAATTGTTTGCAGCAAATTGTTTGCAGCAATTTTGTTTGCAGCAAATTGTTTGTAGCAAATTGTTTGCAGCAAATTGTTTGCAGCAAATTTGTTTGCAGCAAATTGTTTGCAGCAAATTTTTGTTTGCAGCAAATTGTTTGTAGCAAATTGTTTGCAGCAAATTGTTTGCAGCAAATTGTTTGCAGCAAATTGTTTGCAGCAAATTGTTTGTAGAAAATTTGTTTGCAGCAAATTGTTTGTAGCAAATTGTTTGCAGCAAATTGTTTGCAGCAAATTGTTTGCAGCAAATTGTTTGTAGCAAATTTGTTTGCAGCAAATTGTTTGCAGCAAATTTGTTTGTAGCAAATTGTTTGCAGCAAATTGTTTGCAGCAAATTGTTTGTAGCAAATTGTTTGTAGCAAATTGTTTGCAGCAAATTGTTTGCAGAAAATTTGTTTGCAGCAAATTGTTTGTAGCAAATTGTTTGCAGCAATTTTGTTTGTAGCAAATTGTTTGTAGCAAATTGTTTGCAGCAAATTGTTTGCAGCAAATTGTTTGTAGCAAATTTGTTTGCAGCAAAATTGTTTGCAGCAAATTGTTTGCAGCAAATTGTTTGCAGCAAATTGTTTGTAGCAAATTGTTTGTAGCAAATTTGTTTGCAGCAAATTGTTTGTAGCAAATTGTTTGTAGCAAATTGTTTGCAGCAAATTTGTTTGCAGCAAATTTGTTTGCAGCAAATTGTTTGCAGCATATTTGTTTGCAGCAAATTGTTTGTAGCAAATTGTTTGTAGCAAATTGTTTGCAGCAAATTGTTTGCAGCAAATTGTTTGCAGCAAATTGTTTGTAGCAAATTGTTTGTAGCAAATTTGTTTGCAGCAAATTGTTTGCAGCAAATTGTTTGCAGCAAATTGTTTGTAGCAAATTGTTTGCAGCAAATTGTTTGTAGCAAATTGTTTGTAGCAAATTGTTTGCAGCAAATTTGTTTGTAGGAAATTGTTTGTAGCAAATTGTTTGCTGCAAATTTGTTTGCAGCACATTGTTTATAGCAAACTTTTTGTAGCAAATTGTTTGCAGCAAATTGTTTGCAGCAAATTTGTTTGCAGCAAATTGTTTGCAGCAAATTGTTTGTAGCAAATTGTTTGCAGCAAATGGTTTGCAGCAAATTTGTTTGCAGCAAATTGTTTGTAGCAAATTGTTTGCAGCAAATTTGTTTGCAGCAAATTGTTTGTAGCAAATTGTTTGAGCAAATTGTTTGCAGCAAATTGTTTGTAGCAAAATTGTTTGCAGCAAATTGTTTGCAGCAAATTGTTTGCAGCAAATTGTTTGTAAGCAAATTGTTTGCAGCAAATTGTTTGCAGCAAACTTGTTTGCAGCAAATTGTTGCAGCAAATTGTTTGCAGCAAATGGTTTGTAGCAAATTGTTTGGTAGCAAATTGTTTGCAGCAAATTGTTTGCAGCAAATTTGTTTGCAGCAAATTTTATTGCAGCAAATTGTTTGTAGCAAATTGTTTGCAGCAAATTGTTTGCAGCAAATTGTATGCAGCAAATTGTTTGTAGCAAATTTGTTTGCAGCAAATTGTTTGCAGCAAATTTGTTTGCAGCAAATTGTTTGAGCAAATTGTTTGTAGCAAATTGTTTGTAGCAAATTGTTCAGCAAATTGTTTGTAGCAAATTGTTTGCAGCAAATTGTTTGTAGCAAATTGTTTGTAGCAAATTGTTTGCAGCAAATTGTTTGGCAGCAAATTGTTTAGTAGCAAATTTTGTAGCAAATTGTTTGCAGCAAATTGTTTGCAGCAATTTTGTTTGCAGTAAATTGTTTGCAGCAAATTGTTTGCAGCAAATTGTTTGCGGTAAACTTGATTTGCTGCCAAAACTGTCTGTAGCAAACTGTTTGTAGCAAACTGGTTGCAGCAAATTGTTTAAAACAACCCGTTTAACAAACTGTTTGTAGCAAATTGTTTGCAGCAAACTGTTTGCAGCAAATTGTTTGTAGCAAATTGTTTGTAGCAATTTTGTTTGCAGCAAATTGTTTGCAGCAAATTGTTTGTAGCAAATTGTTTGTAGCAAATTGTTTGCAGCAAATTGTTTGTAGCAAATTGTTTGTAGCAAATTGTTTGTAGCAAATTGTTTGCAGCAAATTGTTTCGCAGCAAATTGTTTGTAGCACACTGTTTGTAGCACACTGTTTGTAGCAAATGGTTTGGTAGCAACTTGCTTGTTTGCAGCAAACTGTTTGTAGCAAATTGTTTGTAGCAAATTGTTTGCAGCAAATTGTTTGCAGCAAACCCTTTTCGTAAAATTGAGTTTGTAGCAAATTGTCGGCAGCAAATCTTTTGCAAGCAAATTGTTTGTAGCAAACTTGCCTCAGCAAATGTTTGCAGCAAACTGTTTGTACCAATTGTTTGTAGCAAACTTTTGCAGCAAATTACTTGAAGCAAATTATTTGCCAAACTTGTTTGCGAAACTGTTTGCAGCAAACTTGCTCAGCAAATCGTTTGCAGCAAATCGTTTGTAGCAAATTGTTTGTAGCAAATTGTTTTGTAAAATTGTTTGTAGCAAATTTGTTTGGCAGCAAATTGTTTGCAGCAAATTTGTTTGTAAGGAAATTGTTTGCAGCAAATTGTTCAGCAAACTGTTTGTAGCACATTGTTTACAGCAAACTGTTTGCAGCAAATTCATTACAGCAAATTGTTTGCAGCAAATTGTTTGTAGCAAATTGTTTGTAGCAAATTGATAGCAGCAAATTGTTTGTAGCAAATTGTTTGTAGCAAATTGTTTGTAGCAAATTTGTTTGCAGCAAATTGTTTGCAGCAAATTGTTTGTAGCACATTGTTTGTAGCAATTTTAATTGCAGCAAATGGTTTGTAGCAAATTGTTTGTAGCAAATTGTTTGCAGCAAATTTGTTTGTAGGAAATTGTTTGTAGCAAATTGCTGCAAATTGTTTGTAGCACATTGTTTATAGCAAACTTTTTGTAGCAAATTGTTTGTAGCAAATTGTTTGCAGCAAATTTGTTTGTAGCAAATTGTTTGTGGCAAATTGATAGCAGCGAATTGTTTGTAGCAAATTGTTTGTAGCAAATTGTTTGTAGCAAATTGTTTGTAGCAAATTGTTTGCACCAATTGTTTGCAGCAAATTGTTTGTAGCAAACTTGTTTGAAGCAAATTGTTCGCGGCAAATTCTTTCGCTCAAACTGTCTATAGCTAATTGTTTGTAGCAAATTGTTTGGAGCAAATGGTCTATAACAATTTGATAGCAGCAAATCCTTTGTAGCAAATTTGTTAGCAGCAACTTGGTTGGCAGCAACTTTGTTGGCAAGCAACTTGTTTGTAGCAACTTTGTTTGCAGCAAATGGTTTGTAAGCAAACTTGGTTCGCGTTTAATTGTATGCAGCAAATTGTTCGCAGATTGTTGAGAAATTGTCAGCCAGGAAATTGTTTGCAGCAAATTGTTTTCAGCCAATTGTTTGTAGCAAACTGTTTGAAGCAAATTGTTTGCAGCAAGTTGTTTGCTGCTAATTGTTTGATGCAAATTGTTTGAAGCAAATTGTTTGTAGCAAAACTTTTTGTAGCAATTTTTGTAGCAAATTGTTTGTAGCAAATTGTTTGTAGCGAATTGTTTGTAGCAAATTGTTTGTAGCAATTTGTTTGGAGCTAATTTGTTTGCTGCAAATTGTTTGAAGCACATTGTTTGTAGCAACTTTTGAGCAAATTGTTTGGAGCAAATTGTTTGCGGAGCAAATTGTTTGCGTTAAATCGTTTGTAGCAAATTGTTTGTAGCAAACTGTTTGCAGCAAATTGTTTGGCAGCAAATTTGTTTGCAGCACATTGTTTGTAGCAAACTGTTTGTAGCAAATGGTTTGCAGCACTTTGTTTGCAGCAAATGGTTTGTAGCAAACTGATAGCAGCAAATCATGGGCAGCAAATTTGTTTGCAGCACATTGTTTGCAGAAATTTTGTTTGCAGCAAATGGTTTGTAGCAATTGTTTGCAGCAAATTGTTTGCAGCAATTTTGTTTGCAGCTAATTTGTTTGCTGCAAATTGTTTGAAGCACATTGTTTATAGCAAACTTGTTTGTGTAAAGTAAATTGTTTGCAGTAAATTGTTTCCAGGAAAGCAACCTTGTTCCGCGTTACCAATTTTGCCTTGCGTTAACATCATTCAGGAGGAAATCAATCAGAAGCAAACTTGTTCGCAAATAATCGTTTTTGCAGCAAACTGTTTGGCAGCAAACTTGAGCTCCAGCAGCAAACTGTTTCTCAGCAACTTGTTTGCAACCAAATTTGTTTCAGCAAATTGCTTCCAGAAGAATACGGTTTGCAGCAAACTTGTTTGCGTGTTAAAATTGTTTTGTACCCAAATGTTTGTAGCTAACTTATTTGCAGCAATTTGTTTGTAGCAATTTGTTTGCAGTAAATTGTTTGTAGCAAACTGTTTGTAGCAAATTGTTTGCAGCAATTTTGTTTGCAGCAAATGGTTTCTAGCAAATTGCTAGCATCAAATTGTTTGCAGCAAATTTGTTTGCAGCACATTTGTTTGTAGGAAATTAATTGTAGCAAATTGTTTGTAGCCAATTGCTTGCAGCAAATTGTTTGCAGCAAATTGTTTGCAGCAAATTTGTTTTCAGCACATTTGTTTGTAGGAAATTAATTGTAGCAAATTGTTTTGTGTTAATGTTTTGCAAAGCAAAATCATTCAAGTACAAACTGTTTGTAGCAAACTGTCTCGAGCAAATCACTAGTACAAACTGTCGGCAGCAAACTGTTTGCAGCAAATCATCTTTGCAGCAACTTGTTTGGGCAAATCATCTGCGCTGTAATCTATTCGTGCCAATCGTTTGCGTTTCATCTTGTCTTGCAGCAAATTGTTTGTAGCAAATTGTTTGTAGCAAATTGTTTGCAGCAAATTGTTTGAAGTGAATTGTTTGTAGCAAATGTTTGTAGCAAATTGTTTGTAGCAAACTGTTTGTAGCAAATTGTTTGCTTTAAATTGTTTGCAGCAAATTGTTTGCAGCGATTTGTTTGCAGCTAATTTGTTTGCAGCAACTTGATCGCAGCAAATTTATTGGCAGCAACTTGTTTGTAGCAAATTGTTTGTAGCAATTGTTTCAGCAAATGTTAGCAAATTTGTTTGCAGCAATTTGTTTGCAACAATTGTTTGTAGGAAGTTGTTTGTAGCAAATTGTTTGTAGCAAATTGTTTGCCGCAAATTGTTTGCAGCAAATTTGTTTGCAGCAAATTGTTTGCAGCAAATTGTTTGCACTAATTTGTTTGCAGCAAATTGTTTGTAGCACATTGTTTGTAGCAAATTGTTTGTAGCAAATTGTTTGAAGTTAAATGTTTGTAGCAATTTGTTTGCAGCAAATTTGTTTGTAGCAAGTTGTTTGCAGAATTGTTTGTAGCAAATTGTTTGTAGCAATTTGTTTGCAGAGGGTAACTTTGTTTGCAGTAAAAAGTTCTCTAGCAAACTGGTTTGCAGCAAATGTTTGCAACAAATTTGTTTGCAGCAGTTTTTGCGTTTGTAGGAAATTATTGTAGCAAATTGTTTGGGCGCCAATTGTTGGCGAGCAACTTGTTTGCAGCAAATTGTTTGCGGTAAATTTGTTTGCGGTAACCCGAAAGAGCAAATTTGTGCGTAGGAAATACTAATTGTAAGAGCCAACCCATTGCGTGTAAACACATTGTTTGGAAGGCAAATTGTTTGCAGCAAATTGTTTGTAGCAAATTGTTTGTAGCAAATTGTCTGCAAGCAAACTTGTTTGCAAGCAAACTCTTTTGTAGTAAATTATTTGCAGCAAATTGTTTGCAGCAAACTTTGTGTTGCAAAAAATTGTTTGCAGAAATTGTTTGCAGCAAATTGTTTGTAGCAAATTGTTTGTAGTAAATTGTTTAGCAAACTTGTTTGCAGCAAATTTGTTTGCAGCAATATTGTTTGTAGCAAATTGTTTGGAGCAAATTGTTTGTAGCAAAATTGTTTACAGCAAATTGTTTAGCAAATTGTTTGCAGCAAATTGTTTGCTGCATATTTGTTTGCAGCCAAATTGTTTGTAGCAAACTTGTTTGCAGTAAATCTATTTTTTGCACCGCAAATCTTGTTTGCAGCAAAACCGTTTGCAGCCATTTTGTTTGCAGCAAATTGTTTGTAGCAAATTGTTTGCAGCAAATTATTCGTAGCAAATTGTTTGCAGCAAATTGTTTGTAGCAAATTTTTTGCAGCAAATTGTTTACAGCAAATTGTTTGCAGCAATTTTGTTTGTAGCAATTTGTTTCAGAAAATTGTTTGTAGCAAATTGTTTGCAGCAAATTGTTTGTAGCAAATGTCTGTAGAACTGTTTGCAGCAAATTGTTTTGCAGCCATTTTGTTTGCAGCAAATTGTTTGTAGCAAATTGTTTGCAGTCAAATTGTTTGCAGCAAATTGTTTGCAGCAAATTGTTTGCAGCAAATTTGTTTGCAGCAAATTGTTTGTAGCAAATTGTTTAGCAGCAAACTTGTTTACAAATTGCAAACTGTTTGCAGCAAATTGTTTGTAGCAAATTGTTTGCATCAAACTGTTTGTAACAAATTGTTTGCAGCAAATTGTTTGCAGCAAATTGTTTGCAGCAACTTTATTTGTAGCAAACTGTTTGCAGCAAACTTGTTTGTAGCAAATTGTTTGTAGAAAATTGTTTGTAGCAAATTTTTTGTAGCAAATTGTTTGCAGCAAATTGTTTGCAGCAAATTTGTTTGTAGCAAATTGTTTGTAGCAAATTGTTTGCAGCAAATTGTTTGGAGCAAATTGTTTTGCAGCAAATTGTTTGCAGCAAATTGTTTGTAGCAAATTGTTTGTGGCAAATTGTTTGCAGCAAATTGTTTGCAGCAAATTGTTTTGTAGGTAATTGTTTGTAGCAAATTGTTTTGTAGCAAATTGTTTGTAGAAATTGTTTGTAGCAAAATGTTTGTAGTAAATTGTTTGTAGCAACTTTTTGCAGCAAATTAGTTCGTAGGAAAATTGTTTGTAGGAAATCGTTCAGACAAATCTGTTTGTTGCACCTCCTATTTATAGCAAACTTTTGGTAGCAAATTGTTTGCAGCAAATTGGTCTGCGTTAACATGCCCCGTTTGTAAAACCTTGTTCAGTAGTAAATTGTTTGCAGCAAATAGTTTGTAACCAATTGTTTGTCGCAAATTGTTTACTGCATATTGTTTGCAGAAATTTGTTTGCAGCAAATGGTTTGTAGCAAATTGTTTGCAGTTAATTGTTTGCAACAAATTGTTTGTAGCAAATTGTTTGTGAGCAAATTGTTTGCGAGCAAATTGTTTGCAGCAAATTGTTTGCACCTAATTTGTTTGTAGGAAATTGTTTGTAGCAAATTGTTGCAAAACCTATTGTTTGTAGCAAATTCTTTACAGACAACACTCTTTTTAGCAAATTGTTTACAGCAAATCGTTCGCATTAACTCTGTTCCGTTAAATTATCTAGAGCAAATTGTTTGTTGCAAACTCGTTTCAGCCAACCATTAATACTATTGCAGCACCCTGTTTGCAGCAAATTGTTTGGAAGCAAATTGTTTCCAGCAAACTGTTTGGAGCAAATTGTTTGAAGTAAATTGTTTGTGTTAATTTGTTTGCAGCAAATTGTTTCCAGCAACTTGTTTGAAGCAATTGTTTGTAACAAATTGTTTGTAATAAATTGTTTCAGACAAATTGTTTGCGGAGCAACTGTGTTTGCTACAACTCCTTTGTTAGGCACACTGTTCGCAGCAAACCTTGTTTGCAGCAACATTGGTTCTGCGACCAAATTGTCGGCCGCAACTTTTAATTGCAGGAAATGGTTTGTAACAAACCGTTTGTAGCAAACTGTTCGCAGCCAATCAATTCGCAGCAAACTGGTTCTAGCAAATTAGTTTTGCATCAAATCGCTTTAGAAAATTTCGCTTGTACCTTGCAGCAAATTGTTTGCAGATAATTTGTTTGCAGCAAATTGTTTGGGTAGAAAATTTGTTGGCAGCAAATCGTTTGGAGCAAATCTGTTAACTGGTAGCAACTGGTTTGGTAGGAAATTGTTCTGGAGCAATTTTATTTGAAGCAATTTGTTTGCTGCAAATGGTTTGAAGCAAATTGTTTGTAGCAAACTGTTTGTAGCAATTTGTTTTGCAGCATAGTTGTTTGTGTTAAATTTGTTTGCAGCAAATTGTTTGTAGCAAATTCTTTGAGCAAATTGCTTGTATAAATTGTTTTGTAGCACCTTGTTTGCAAGCAAATTGTTTCTTGCAAATTGTTGGTAGCTAAAACTTCTGCAAACCAAATGTTTGTAGCCATTTGTTTGCAACAATTTTGTTTGGAGCAAATTGTTTGTAGCAAATTGTTTGCAGCAATTGTTTGTAGAGCCAATTTGTTTGTAGCAAATTTGTTTGCAGGTAATCTGTTTGGAGCAACTTGTTTGCAATAAATTGTTTGTAGCAATTTGTGTGGGCAGCAAATTGCTTTGCAGCAAATGGTTTGGTAGCAAATGGTTAGGCAGCAAATTTGTTTGCAGCAAATGGTTTGTAGCAAATTGTTTAATAGTAAATTGGTTGCAGCAAATTGTTTGTAGCAAATTGTTTGCAGCATTGTTTGCAGCAAAATTCTTTGTACCAAATTTTGTTTCTAGCCATTTGTTTGCAACAAATTGTCAGAAGCAAATTGTTTGCGGTAAATTTGTTTGCAGCAAATTGTTTGTAGCAATTGTTTGCAGTAAATTGTTTGTAGCAAATTGTTTGTAGCAACTTGTTAGCAGCAATTTGTTTGCAGCAACTTGTTTTCAGCAAATTGTTTGCAGCTATTTGGTTTGGAGCAAATTGTTTGCACCTAATTGTTTGTAAGTAATTGGTTTGTGGCAATTGTTTGCAGCAATTTGTGTGCAGAAATTGTTTGTAGCAAACTGCTTCCAGCAAATTTGTTTGCAGCAAATTGTTTTGCAGCAAATTTGTTTGTAGCACATTGTTTGTAGCACCTTAATCGCGTTAAATGGTTTGTAGCAAACTGGTTTTGTAGGGCAACTTGTTTGCAGCAA